>JAVLUZ010000820.1:0-74895 GCA_036768485.1 Mermis nigrescens | reverse complement strand
CGCCTATGCTACAACGTGTCCTATGCTTAACCATTGCGCCCCAGGCTGCCTCCCTTAACTACTGGCCATGCTGTGTACCTTGTGAGTCTGGACATGATCACAAGTCTAAAAACGTGCCAGAAATCAAATGTGAGCTCGTCAGTCGGGCGCATTTGTTTACACTCAACAGTGGTGTAAAGTGGTATACATACATCTAATAATTATTTGTCTTCAGACCATTGTGAAGTTAAATTTTTCATAAATATTGATCGCAATACGGGGGTAATATTATAATTACGAATCCTACCAAAATCTTCTTCACACTCAGTGGTTGTGTAAAGTTTGCACTGAAAACTAACTGTAGTATTAGAGCGTTGCGGAAGCTCAGAGGGGCTCTTACACGATTTGAAATGGATATTTTGAAGTTAAACCCTTGGTTGATGTTATTTTTACTCTCAATATTATTGAATATTTGCGCAGAAAGTAAGCAAGAGCTCAAGTAGTCGGTCGGTACTAAGTACGACGATACAAATCGCAAAATCCGGGAACCCGGTGCGGGTAAAATTTTGCTCACGTGACGGAGGGTTTGAGGTACCCACATTACAGTTGGAGGTCTCCAAATTCGAAATCTGGAGTTGTCTGCGCTCACGCTTCTCCTACATAGAGGGAGAGGAGTGTATAGCAGAGGTTCTACTACGCGATTTGAAATGCATATTTTTAAGTTAAACCCGTGCGTGAGGTTGATGTAATATTGTCTCGCAATATCATTCGATATTTGCGCAGAAAGTGAGCAAGAGCCCCAGTAGTGCGTTTAGTACTACACATGCGGTATATAGCGGAAGATCCGAGAAAGTGATGCAAATAAAATTTTACTCACGTAACGTAGGGTTTGAGGAGCCCACGTTATACAAATCTGACAGTTAATTTTCTCTACGCCCAGTAGTTGTGTAAAGTTTACCCTACTCATTTATTGTTAATGTGTAGGGTTTACACTACAAGTTTATTTTACTTCCAGACCAATGCAAAACGAATCTAATTGTATGCTTTCTCTACATCCAGTAGTTGTGTAAAGTTTATACTAAAGATCAACTTCAGTTTCAGAGCATTGCACAAGCTTGATTTATTTTTTAAATCTATGTTATGTCAGGATTACGAATCTGATTGTAAGTGTTCTTTACATCCAGTAATTGCATAAACATTACGCTTAAAACATTTGATTATTTCAAATAAGGTAATGTTGTCTTGCTTAAAAAAGATAATGCTGATGTTCAGAGCGATTTTGTTTTCCGCGTTCTTAGACTGTTGTCATTATTGTGGCTTGTTACCATACGTGGGCAGCAAGAAAATTCTGGGGGTGCAAGATTTTTCAAAGGTCAAAGAATTGCCTTAAAAATTGTGGCATGGCGAAAAAACACAATTTTTCGACGTTTCTCATCGAGCACTATCCATTGGCATCAAAAAATTGCGACAAAAACGGAAAAAAATTTTTAAATTGAATTCTGGGGGTTTTTGTTTTCTGGGAGGAGGTATTTTGGTTTCTCGGGGGTGCATACCCCCAACCCCCCCCTTGCCCAGGTGTGCTTGTTACCGTATGTGCTTACTGATTGATTTACCCAAATCATGCCAATCAAAAGTAGGGTACATACTAGCAAAGAAAAATGCTCCGATGGAACAAAAAGACGATATACTTGGGATTACGGATGGCAAGTCCAAAAACTGGCATGTCCGAAGATACGGCACGCCACTGGCCAGTGTTCAGTGGCTTTCGCAAACCGAACCAGTGACTGCTCAGTAATACCCAGGAAAATTACGCCATTATATCCGGAGATGAAACATCATCTCGGTGGATTAAAGCGCAAGGCGGAAGCTGGAAGCTATAAATAGCCCATCTGAACTGCGGAAACGAGCAGTCGGGAAAGCTAGACGAGCAGCCCACCCAAACAGCAAAAACAAGCTGATGGGAAAGATATGTACATCCGAAACAGCAAAATTGAGCTGACGGGAAAGCTACGAAGGACAGCAGCGCCTGAGCTCGATGAGTGTGTGCTCGTATGTGCACCGCGCTTACATACCTAAAGTCGCAAAATCTGTTAAAAATCAGACTTTCTCTAAGCAACGCAAGAAATCGAAGTATATTCTGCAGCCTCTAAAAAATGTAGCATTATAGCAAGCAAACTTAACGTCGATTGATTAATGCATACAATCGTTGCCGGCATGCAAGTGTACCGGTAAATAGTCTGTTTTAGTGTTGTGAATGATAAGGATTTTTTGCAAGATAAAAGATAAAGATAAAGTTGAAATTTTAAAATCTAGAAGATACAGATAAAAGATTAAAAATTCAGAAAGATAAAGATAATTTGCAAGATAAAGAAACCAAAAAGATGAAAGATAAAGATTAAGTACAAATATGGTCGCCTGGACCTAGGAGAATGATGTAAGTGGAGTGCAATAAGCGAGAGTGAATGATGCAAAGGCACCCAACTGAATGCATTAACTTTTACGCCTGAGGTCAAAGAGGTGATAGGCACTAAGCACACATAAATGTAGGTTTGGGGTTTACCAGCGGTATCTGACTGACACAAGTACTTTTGCTACTGGCTGACCGCAAATCATTTCTTTTTTTCACAAGCATCAAAAGCCTGCTCTGTGCGACTGTACGAAGTATCGAAGCAACAGTTATTGATTTTTTCAAACTCATTTTTCCAAGGATTAGACTCAGATTAACGTGGGTGCTAGTACTCACGCTTAGATCTGTATTACTCCCGCTTAGGTCGATATACAGGCGTTAGTTTGGGCCGCACGCAATAGGGTTTAAATAATCGTTTTTTCTTTTCTTGTATTTCAGTAAAACTTGAATGCGTCTGAATATATTTCACCTCAAGCCTGCATTTTAGATTACGTGCTAACTTATGTACATTATCTTTTTTAGCAAGATAAATTCTTATCAAAAAGATAAAGATAAAGATGGCCTGTGATTTTTCCAAAAAAGATAAAGATAAAGATAAAATAAATCGTCAAGATAAAGATAAAGATATCTCTATCTTTATCTTTATCTTGCTAAAAAGATAAAGATAAAGATATCTTTTACAACACTAGTCTGTTTCACGTAAACTTACGCGTTTCCTACTGCTTTAAACTAACAATTCATCATTCAATTGGCTTACAAAGTCGCTAGTTTACTCTTTTTTTCTATTTTCACTCGTTTTTGAATTCAGTACTTTATTTCAGTCTGCAGGCCGCAGAATATACTTTGATTTTTTTGTGTTGCTCAGAGAATGTCAGATTTTCAAGATTTTGCGACTTTATACAAGTAGCTTTTTCCTAGTCCCCCTTTTGCATCTTTAATAATCTATAATCCCGAGCATATTCGTCTTTTTTGTTCCATCAAAGCATTTTTCGTTGCTAGTGTACATATATAGGTAAGTTACACTTTTATTACACATACCATAAACTGTTTCGAATAGAAGACATTAATTTACGGTATGTGGGACATTTAATCTTAAATTAGTAACTGGTATGGCATTTTTATTTCTTCACACTGTCGACTGAAATCCATGCTAGACCATTAAAAGGCTTTTCTCTCATCCACTTTTCAGCTTTCCGATGAGGATCTCGGTGCTTCGATGATTAAAAATCCGTCTTCGGTTCGTTTAACAGATAAGCGTCCAAAATAAACACCAGGCAAAACGTACTCTCGCATGAAGTTTCGTGACATAGAAGACCCATCAACTTTTTTATCTTCATGTTTCGCCTCTATTTTCAATGAATTGACTTTGCTTACAAGCTGTAAAAAAAGTTCAGGAAAACAAAAGACAAATGAGTTCATTTGAAATGAGTTGATTTTATTATAGCAAAGTCCTCAAACTACAACAATTTCTTGATGTCATTTAATTAAATTTGTGATTTGGTAGGTACATAAGTAAAGATACACAACAGAACGAACCTTAATTTCTTCCGGTCTGTACCCTTCTACGTTCAAGCGTATGGTCACATTTTTGTCCGTTTCGGTCAGTTCGCCTCCAGAAGTGGGTAAGGCAGTAGGGAAGTTCGATAAATCTTTATTAATTTCGTTCGTCCAAAAAGGATTCCTGTAATTTAGACGGAATCACTGTTGCTACTCAGAAGAATTTAAGATATAATGAGCCATATGTAATGTATATAAATTGCACAGAAAAAATGTTACAGCATACGGCATTCGAAAAATCATTGAGCAGTAGGTACCATACGTGGGGAGCAAGAAAATTCTGGGGGGTGCAAGATTTTTTGAAGGTCAAAATGGCCTTAAAAACAGTGGTATGGCGATAAAAACACCATTTTTCGACGTTTCTCATCAAGCACTATCCATTGGCATCAAAAAATTGCGAAAAAACGGAAAAAATTTTTAAAAAGTGAATTCTGGGGGGGGGGTATTTTGTTTCTGGGGGATGCATATCCCCCAACCCCCCACGCCCAGTTGTGGTAAGGTACTTCATAAGAAATTGCTTAATTCTAAGTCGAAAGAATTTTTGAAAATACACATTATCTCACAAAGTTGCAGCTGTTTCAACTTCGATAAAGAAAACATACATGGTCTCCTCCTGGGCGCCAGTAGCACAATTGGACAGACACGCACGTGGATCAATTGAGTCCCCTTCCAGCAGAGGCTAAAAAGCATTTTCTGGTGAAGAAGATAAGAATCGGATCGGGTTCAGCTAGAGCAGAAATTTCAAATTGGGATACTTTGTTGTTAGCTGATTTAAAATTTTTCCAATTTTCAGGGACGTTTCAGCAGCTCAAAGGTTCTCGCTGACTTTAGCACTGGTCACCGGTGTGCTGTGCACCTATTTTATTATGAGTCAGTTCAGAGAGCTTCGTCCAACATCGGTCTAGATATTTAACAGAATATAAACCTTGTTTCAAGATGCAAGGCGAACAGTTTAATTCACCTAATGAATCTAGAAAATGGATTTCCATACGCACTTTTTGGAGTCTAAAATGCGGAACAGTATGGAAAATTTTTCAAAATTGGAAGTCCAAAAATTTTACTTAAATGCGTGAAAATAAGCACATTCACTCAATCGCATTTAACCGTTAGCTTCCTCAAATTACAATAGAATTCAATCGGAACAAAATTTGAATTAAACATGCATAAGTGTTCATATTGGGTATACCTTATATAATTTGAAACCAAAATCTTGAGCAAAACAATAGAAGTAATAAACAGAAACGACTTAATCATTGATTTTCATAAATCACAAAAAGTGATTATTTTATTAATCATTTCATCACTAAAAACTTAAATATCCCACAGCTTCATAATCTATTAGGTAGTTGTTAGGTTGCTCATGAGATATTGACTTGCAATTCAAGCAGTTGTGAATGGAAAAAGGCCTATGAAATACATCATTAAACTACGATTCAATTAGTACAAACAACATGCCAATAAATCTACATCAGTAATACATATGTACATGTTAAGTTGCACGCTCGAAAAATTTCTTGTATACGACAAATTACAAATTTGCTGTACTTACCACAATTGCTGGTCTTGATTTTGTTCAGCTCCGCCAGCTCCTTGTTGCGTCATTACACGATCGAGTGAATTAGTATCAAAGCAACACGATAGAACCGAGTGAGTAGGTAGGTACCAATTGACGAATAAAGAATAATGTGAAATGACTGAATATGTTTGATCTAAGGAATTGTTTGCAAACATAAATTCAAAAGAATTTTAAAGTTTTCGTTTATAATCTAATTTTTATACTGCCAATTTCAAGAAGTTATAGTCTGTTTTTGACATGGTGCATAAATTCGCTCGAAAAAAAACAAATTTCCTTATTGCTGTAGCACTCGTAGTTAGAGTAAATTGCACCTACAAAAGAATAGCTGCGACAGACGAACCAAACACACCGCCGCTTACTATAGAGTCTTCTGGGCGGCTTGGTATATGTAGTTATATACCTACATATATTGACTTATGCAGATATGTACATCATAGGTAGCGCGATAGTGCTACCTATAAGTTATAACATACTTGGCCATCCTTTTTTCTTATATTTTTATCACAGCGAATGCGAAATTTGTGTCCCCCCTCACAGCAACAACGGCACATACCTGGAAGGTGCGGTTTTATTTAATCGATAGATATTTAAAAAACTCGGGGTAGGTTTTTTGTTTTTGTTTACACTCAACACCGAGTTAGCAATGAGTGTGTAAAGTGTAAACCGAGAAATGAAATAATTTGCAGAAGGCCGATTTTTTTAAATGTTGCCCCTGAGCTGTAGATTACGAATCTGACCTTAGAATTTCTTTACACTCGATGGTTGTTGCACAAAAGTATAAAGTATACGTGTTTTTTACTTTTTGTGTGTGGCACAGCTTATCTAACTCAATTTTGGTTTCTGTGCAGTCCAATCAGTCCTATAATGTAGAGGGTTACAATTTTTCTCTTTTAACGCAATATTTCTTGATCTGTGATCGTTTTAGTGTAAAGGGTTTGAGGCGAAAAACGAAATTTCTTCAGCTACTCCGCTAAGTAGGCGGAACTATCTTGCAAATTTCATTTGCATTTTTTTTAAAATTTCATTTGGATATTCATTTGTTACGGATCCTAGTTTATTTTGTTTCTATACATCCAATATTGCGTTATTAGCACAAGTGTAACGTTTACAAAATTTATGCTTACTATTTTATTTTAGGGTCAGTAGATATTATTTAATCATAGGTAGCGCGTACCTATAATATACTTGGGTACCCCCAACACCTGTGCACCCCCCTACAGCTATAACGGGACACATCTGGGAGATGCGGTTTTTTTTAAAGAAAGATAATAAGAAAATTCGCAGCCTGTCTTTTTTATTTTTCTTTACACTCAAAACTGACTGTGTCAAGAAGGTGTAAACTGTTGGCGTAACGTTATAACATATAGCGAATTTTTGGGGATTTTTACCGGACCTGTGAACAACTCAGTATTGACTCTTCAAACAATTTAATGGCAAAGATTTGTAGAGGAAAGAATTCTGCAGATGGAGCTTTTTTTGGTTTTTGAATTTCGCCTTAGTTCTCGAATGGGAGTGTAAAGAGTGCGAACATCTGGGGGTGAAAAGACACATTTTGGTCGAGTTTTCGACTTGTTTATGTCTGCCAACAACTCCAGTTATGAGTTTTAAGGAATTTTTCCGACAGAAATGTACTACGGATCAGGGGCTATCTTGTGCTTACCAGCAAACTTTTCTACAATCAATTCGCAGTTAGTAATAGGGGTTTAAACTTTATATACTAGTGGATAAGTAAAAAAAAGATTTTGTCGAAGATTTCTCTGCCAACTTTTTCAGTTATGAGTTTGGATGAATTGAATAAATTAAAATAAAATAGATAAAATAAAATAAAATAGGCTACAGCGCTATACTTCGAAGTGAGCCGCGTTCAATAAACGTAAGATTGAGTTGTTTATGGGGGTGTAAATTTCGAAATCTGAGGTGTAAAATGAGCGAAACAACAGGGTTTTTTTCGTATTTTGATTGGTAAATCATATCAAATATTTTGCGGAACATAAGTTTGGCACATACAAACGTAATACAATCAATGGGCCACAAACTGACCCGAACCGAATTTATTTACACTCAATGGGGCATTGGGTTCAGAATTTTGAAGTTTTCAATGTGATGGACAAGGGAAAATACGTGTTTGTCCATTTTTTGTTCGCCACTTCCTTTGTTCAGAAGTCGAATAGGATAAATAGGATAAAAATAGGATAAAAATAAAGTACTTTCTAATAGGTATGCGTCACAGCGAATTGCGCTTGTTTACATCAATATTTAGCTTTTTCGGGAGGTGTAAAGTCAAAAAAATGGGGGAGTTAAACGTGTTTCTGTCTTGTTTTTTCTGCCAATTTCTGGGTTATGAGTCTGAATATAATCTCAAGTCTAAAAATGAACCAGAAAGCAAATGTGATACGCCAGTTTGTTCGCACTCAACAGTGGTGTAAAGTGGTTTACATCTGATATTTATTTGTCCTCGGGCCATTGTGGAGACTTAGTTTTTTCATAAATGTTGATCGTAATATCAGAGTAATACCAGAATTACGAATCCGACTGAAATTTTCTTTACACTCTGTGGTTGTGCAAAGTTTACACTGCATATTAGCTTTAGTTCTAGAGCCTTGCAGAAGCTTGATTTTTTTAAGTCTACAAATATACCAGGAATAAAATGTGAGATGCCAGTTGAGCGCGTTTGTTTACACTCAACAATGGTGTAAAGTAGTTTACAACTGATGCTTATTTTTTCTCGGGTTATTGAGCAGACTCGACTTTTTCATAAATCTTAATCGTAATATCAGAGTAATATTAGAATTACGAATCCAACTAAAATCTTCTTTACACTATTTACTTGTGTAAAGGTTACACTGCATATTAATTTTAGTTCTAGAGCCTTGCGGAAGCTTAATTTTTTCAAAATATTCTACGTAAAATCAGAATTGGGAATCTGACTGTTAGTTTTCTCTACACCTAGTAGTTATGTATAGTTTGCACTATTCATTTAATATTAATACGTAGTTTATACTGGAAATTTATTTTACTTCTAAATCTGAGCGTTAGTGTTCCTTACCCTTGATATTTGCGTAAAGTTTATGCTGAAAAACTTTGATCTCTTTAAATAATGTAAGGTTGTCTTGTTTAAAAAGGATAATGCTGATATTAATAACAATATTGTTTTCCGCGTTCCTGGACTGCTGTCATTATTGTGGCATGTTACTCTGAGTGTTTACTGACTGATGTACTCAAATCATGCTAATTAAAAGCAGGGTAGCAAAGAAAAATGCTCTGATGGAACAAAAAAGATGGATAAACTTGGAATTGTGGATTAATAAGGATGTAAAAGGAGGGGACTAAGAAAAAGCTACCTAAAGTCGCAAAATCTGCTAAAAATCACACTTTCTCTAAGCAACGCAAAAAATCTAAGTATATTCTGTGGCCTCTAAAAAAGGTCTTTTTTAAATAATTTCCAAAGTTTCAGATAAGAGTGTATAAACGAAATCTATAATGTTAACTTTTTTAAATTGCTGGCAAGTAGCAACGCTGACTAGCTTCGTATCCTGATTGATAGAAAACTAAGTGGCATTGTATTTAAAGTTGTTTTATTTTGTTCTGAGCATTATAGCGAGCAAAGCAGGGGCCGATTGATTAGTGCACACAATCGTTACGGGCATGCTAGTGTACCTATATTAAGTCTGTTTCAAGTCAACTTATGCGTTTCCTATTGTATTAAACCAACAATTTCTTCAATTGTCTTGGATGCATCGATGTTTGCTATTTCATTCAATTGGCTTAGAAAGACTGTTAATTTACTCAATATCATTTCCCATAGCTACTGCATAGCTATTGTGCTGCTTTTTCAATCACTTTTATGGTTAAATTTTCATTTTAATCTATTCGCCGCAGAATATACTTCGGTTTTTGCGTTGCTTAGAGAAAGTGTGATTTTTAGCAGATTTTGCGACTTTAGGTAGCTTTTTCCTAGTCCCCTCCTTTTTCAACCTTAATAATCCACAATTTCAAGTATATTCATCTTTTCTGCTCCATCGGAGCATTTTTTCTTTGCTAGTATGTACATACACATATAGTCTCTTTCACGAAATCTCGTGCATGGAAATCAATTTTCAACGAAGTAGCCAGCAAACTACAAAAGTTGTCTCTAGGCATCTTACCGTTATACAGGGTGGGCCAAAAAAGGCTACATTCCAATTAAACAGGTCATAACTTCAGCTGATGTTAACATGAGACGTTAGAACTGGCAACATTAGATAGAAAAAAGTGTCTTCTTTCGAATCGTGTAGAAAATTTTGGCCAGATATCAATGCTTTGAGCGCTACGGCAATTAGTTTACTCCCTACTTTAATATTATTCAAAGGCCAATAGCGTCATTGGTCCTGCCATCAATTTGCATCCTATTTTCACGATATCCTGAAATTTTTGTACTCAGTAGGAAGCATATCTACTCTGGGGTTTAAAAAATGTGCTACCTAATTTTTGTGAAGGTATTTATTGTCAAACAGGTCAAAAAAGGATTCCTACATACGCAGTTATGTGATACAATGCGGAAACTCTGAGGTTAGAACAATATCAAAGTAAGGTGTAAACAAATAGCCGTACTGCACGAAACGCTGGCAGCTGGCCAAAATTTTTTACACGATTCGAAAGAAGACATTTCTGTCGATCTACTGTTGCCAGTTCCAACGTCTCATGTTCACACCAGCCGAAGTTATGCCCTGTTAAATCGGAGTGTAGCCTTTTTTCTGGCCCACCCTGTATAATTTTGAATAGTAAAACTTCATATGCTAATCAATTGCTATGCAGAGTGTCTTGATTGCTGCTACAGTTTAAACCGCTTGTGTAATCGATTTGTATCGAGTCAAGAGCTGTGATTCATGCACGAGGTTCGTGAAACAGACATGTTCCTCATAGGTAGCGCGTTAGCGCGTACCTATAATATACTTGGGTACCCCTAACACCTGTGCACTCCCCCTACAGCTATAACGGGACACTTCTGGAAGCCGCGAATTTTTTTAAAAGAAAGATAATGAAAAATTCGCTGCCCATGTTTTTTTGTTTTTCTTGAAACTTAAAACTGACTGTGTAAAGAAGGTGTAAAGTTTTTGTGTAACGTTATAATATAGGACAAATTTTGGGACATTTACAATGCGGCATGTGGACAACTGAGTATTGATGATTCGAAGAATTGAACAGCATAGGATAATAGAGGGATGAATTCTACAGATGGCACTTTTTTTGTTTTTTGAAATTCGCATTAGTTATCGAATGGCAGTGTGAAGAGTGCGAAAATCTGGGGGTGAAAAAAGCACTTTTTGGTCGAGTTTTCAACCTACTTATGTCTGATACTAACTCCGGTTATGAGTTTTTAGAAATGTCTTCTGACAGAAATGTAGAGCGGATCAAGGGATACATTCTACATATAAGCAAAGTCTTCTACGCTCTATGGTGAGTTAGATCCTGGGGTTTAAAGTTTACACTCTAGTAGATGGTGTAAAAAACGGATTTTAACTAAGATTTCTCTGCCAAATTTTTCCGCTTATGAGTCAGGGTAAATTTAATACAGCAGTAATAAAGTGCCTCTCAGGGGCTACACATCGCAGCAAATTGCATTTAAAAAAAACGCAATATTAAGTTATTTATGGGGGTGTAAAGTTCGAAATCAGAGGTAAAAAATGGGCGAAAAAACACGTTTTTTCCGAAGTTTGATTAATAAATCATACCAAATAATTTTTGCAACAGAATTTTGGCACACAGGAATAGACTACGATTTAAAAGCTACAAATTGTACCGAACCTAATTTCTTTAAACTCAATGGGGAGTTCGGTACGGAATTTTAAAGTTTACAGTGTTCTAAATGATAGAAAATACGTTTCTGTTGCGTTTTTTGTTCGCCACTTTCTCCGTCCAGAAGTCGGGATAAGTCCAATAGAATAAAAATAAAGTGCTTTATATCGGGTGCATGTCAAAGCAAATTGTCTATACATTAATATTTAGAGAGTGTAAAGTCAAACATTTGGTGCTTAAAATGCGTTTCTGTCTTGTTTTTTCTGCCTGATTCTCCGGTTATGAGTCAGGGACACGATTATTAAGTCTAGAAATGGACCAGGAACCAAATTTGATATGCCAGTCTGGCGTATATGTTTACACTCTACAGTGTTGTAAAGTGGTTTACACCTATTGTTAGTTTGCCCATAGAACATTTTGAGGACTTAATTTTTTCATGAATATTTATCATAATATCGGAACAATATCAAAATTACGAATCTGACCAAAATCTTCTTTACACAAGGTGTTTACATGAAGTTTACAGTACATATGTATTTATCTTCATTTTGAGCATTCCAGAAACCTAATTTTTTCCTGGAGTCTAGAAATTTTCAAAGAATCAAATGTGAGACGTCACGTAGGCGCGTTTGTTTACATCCAACAGTGATGTAAAGTAGTTTACACTCATTGTTTATTTGTCCTCAGACCATTGTAGACATGCAATTTTTTCATAAATGTTGATAATAATATCCGAGTAATATCAGATTTACAAATCGGAATGAAATCCTCTTTACACTAGGCGGTTGTGTAAAGTTTGCACTGCTAATTAATCTTCGTTCTAGAGCTTTGCGAAAACCTGAATTTTTTGCCGAAATCTGAAAATTTACATGGAATCAAATAAGGGACGTCAGCTGGGCGCGTTTGTTTACACTCAACAGTGATGTAAAGTGGTTTATCTTAGTTCTAGAGCTTTGCAAAAACCTAAATTTTTTGCCGAAATCTGAAAATTTACATGGAATCAAATAAGGGACGTCAGCTGGGTGCGTTTGTTTACACTCAACCGTGATGTAAAATGGTTTACATCTGTGTCTATTTGTCATTAAACCGTTATGGGGACGTAATTTTTTCATGAATGTTGATCGTAATATCCGAGTAATATCGAATTTACAAATCCGACTAAAATCTTCTTTACACTCGTTGCTAGTGTAAAGTTTACACTATATAATAAGCTTCATTCTAGAGCCTCACGGTAACTTATTTTTTCTCTAAAGTCGTAAAATATATATATGGAAACAGATGTGATACGTCTGCTAGGGGCACATAAAGAGTAGTGTAAAGTGATTAACACCTAATGTTAATTTGTTCTTAGAACATTATAGAGGTTTCATTTCTTAATAAATGCTGATCGTTATATCAAAGTAATATCGAAATTATTAATCCCACTAAAATTCTTTACACTCTTGTGTAAAGTTTAAAATGTAAATTAAGTTGAGCTCTAGAAAGTTTTGGAAGCATATTTCTTTACAGGATGTTCTACGTAACATAAGAATTACTAATCAGAATGTTTGTTTCTTCTACAACTAGTAGCTTTGTATAGTTTAAACCATTCAATTATTAGAAGAACCGCACAGTAAATGAAATCTAGTATTGTATTTCCAAATCTTGCTAATTAAAAAGTGGGGTACTAGCAAAGAAAAATGCTCCGATGGAACAAAAAAGGGGAATATACTTGGGATTGTGAATTATCGAGGATGTAAAAGGAGGGGACTAGGAAAAATCTCCCTATGTTATATGCCAAGAATCGCAAAATATATAAAAAAATCAGACTTTCTCTAAACAATGCAAAAAATCGAAGTATATTCTGCGGCCTTTGAAAAATGTAAAAGTTTAGTAAACAATTGCTATAGACATGTGTAAAAGAGTATCTACATAAGGTCTGTTGCACGTCAGCTTCCGTGTTTCCTACTGCTTTGAACCAACAATATCATCGATTGTCTTGAATGCATCGATATATACTATTTCATTCAATTTGCTTAGCTACTGCATTGCTAATTCGCTGCTTTTTTCAATCAATTTTTTGGTACTTTGAATATTGCTCGCACTTTGACACTTAGAATGGCTGTATCTGCTAAGTGACATGCTTAGTAATAATGAAATACGAACAACTTAATTATAATTTGTTAACAGCATTTCACTTTCAGTCACATTATTAAGCAACTCAAAGTTGAATGAAGTCTGCAAAAAGTTGCATTACGTAATATGCTTTTAAGATATTATGTCAATCAGATAAAATTATTTTAAAATAATACGTTTTTTCAGAGACCGCAGAATATACTTCGATTTTTTGCATTGTTTAGAGAAAGTCTGATTTTTTACATATTTTGCGATTCTTGGCACATAACATAGGGAGATTTTTCCTAGTCCCCTCCTTTTACATCCTCGATAATTCACAATCCCAAGTATATTCCCCTTTTTTGTTCCATCGGAGCATTTTTCTTTGCTAGTATAGATGGGTAAGCTACCTATAGTCTGTTTCATTTAGCTCTGAGGTTTTTGAAAACATTTAAATGATTACAAAAGTATTTAAACTAATACGGTAAATATGATATTCCACAGTATAACGTGTCATATGGAGACGCATGTACATATGCCATGGATAAGCCGCATTACTGCATCAGCATTTCAAATCACTTTTGTCGCCTGATTCTTGCGGAATAATTAAAAAGAAAACTGCAAAGTTCTAGTCTGTTTCACAAAACTTCGGGCATAAATTTAAAGAATTTCCATCGATAGTAAGCCCAGGGTTACGATAATTATATATCATATCATTGCTATAAACGCAATTTGTCAGCTTATTGTCGGAGATGGTTTTAAAATTTATGCATGAAGTTATGTGACAGAGACAATAAATAAAACAGACTGTAAGCTTTTATTACAATGGCATATGAAGTTGTTTGAATCAGTGTCAGTGGTAAAATCCAGGATTTTCTGACAGGGGCGGAACCCATAATTTCTTTAAACAGTGTCAAAGACTGTCCGAAAAATTCGCCAATCATGCTTGAAGTATCAGTTTTTAGCCGTCAAAACAGATCGTCGGCGGCGCTGAATTATATACTAATTTTTACAAAATGTCTGCAACGACTGACATTCATTTAAAATCGTAAAAATAAATGTGACTAGCAAATGGGCCGCTTCGCTGCCCCATCTGCTAGAGTGTTTGTAAACAAATAATATCTTAACCAGTAATTAGTATAAAAAATTGAATGACTCTGCAATGGATCGGCGAGCGGTTTTTATATTTTTTATATCTCGCTGAGCTGCCCGGCGTTGCTCTGGCTGAACTTAGGCCTGATAGCTGTATAGGATTGAGATGTCTCCTGTATTTTTTATTTTTCGGGACTTTTAATGTTTTTGGGATATTTCTAAAAAAATTGTTGGTAAAAACATATTGTACTTTTTAAAGTTTTTAAAACTGTCTTTCGTCAACCATTTCTTTGATTAAATCCATATTTCTGACGTTATAGAATGGTTCTGAGAATTTTTTATCCTAAATCATATTTTTGATGTTCTGGGATGTTCTGGAAATTATACCATTAGATGGTTTGGGATGTTTATAGATTTTTTGGGTACAAACCATATTTTTGATGTTTTGGGACACCAATCTTACAGCACAGGATATGTTATAGCACTGGGTATGGTATACCACGTTCTATCTTGCAGCATAGGGGTATGTTTTATCACGTCCTATCCTGTAACACTGGGTATGTTATATCACGTCCTATCTTATAGCATGGGGCATGTTATATCACGTCCTATTGTATAGCATGGGGTATGTTACATCACGTCCTATTGTATAGCATTGAGTATGTTGTATTGTACAATGTTCAATTTTGCTCTCATTGTAAACAAATGCAAAAAGTTGCATATTAAATTAGCCGCTAGAAGCAAAAACATTTGGATTTGTATTTTCGAAAGCCGCATGTTTGCTGCTTTCTTTCGAAAGCCGCATGTTTGCTGCTTTCTATTGCTTCGCATTAAATTTCACGCGCACTGGTTTACAAGGTCAAAAATTTTGACTTGGTGCGACCTCTTTTTCAGTGATTAGTCATGTTTATAAGTACCCGAACGTGATTTGCATTCAGACCGTCTCATACATGTTTTATGATGCCAGATCGTATATTTAAAGTAGCGAATATGGAATCAGCGGTCCCTGAAACCCCAGAGGCCAAATTTTGGAAGCAACAGTCAATCTGTGCTTCTGCAAAAAGACAAAAACCTAAATTTTACGCTATGCATAGGGTGCCTTTGGGCTCCCGTATCTCAGAAACCAATCCGTGAATTTTCTTCAAATTCTTTAGTAAGGTCAGTCATAAATAATTCGTGGAAACGTTAGAAAAATTTATCCGCTGCGATCTGAGATATTTGATAAAATACACTTGTAAATCACGTTTTTCTTACGGCATTACATCAGTTTACACTGTAGTGTAAAGTGGTTCACACCAGTCGATAGCGCATAAAAAGTTGATTTAGGATGGCTTGAAAATTTTACCCTGCGGCAATTGCATAAGCGGCTAGAGCTACCAAAACGTTTTACATCAATCCCTTGTTTCCGGGTTTCAGGAGTCCGATCGAGCCATTTTAATCAAAAAATTGCAATTAGCGCCCGAGAATACCCATTGAGTGAAAATGTAAGTATCACAAAATTATCCAGTAAAAGCTTTTTTGCCTCACAGACACACACACACACACAACTCGAAATTAATATTATAGACCAGCAAATGGGGCGCTTCGCTGCCCCATCTGCTAGAGTGTTTGTAAACAAATAATATCTTAACCAGTAATTATTTTAAAAAAATTGAATGACTCTGCAATGGATCGGCGAGCGGTTTTTATATTTTTGTCTTTGGAAAGCCTTTGAATAGAAACCACAAACTGTCTAGAACAAAACTATCGATCTAGAAGATCTATGTAAATAATTGAAGTGTAAGTTGTCACATTAATTTTGATATTCTTATTGATTGATTATTGATTTAAAGGTATTAAGTAAAGTTAATATTTTATGTATTATTCTTGAACAGCTGTCTTCTTTGCATCTAGGTATTTAGATGGCTAAATTCACATTTATTGCTCGATTGAATAAAAATTACAGTACATATTGTTTATGGTCATTTGCGAATTGTACATAGAAGGATCAAGATTTATAGTACCTACCTACATATATAATTCAATTATTATTTTGTGTGCATTTTGTGAGTGCTTTCCATTAAGCAACGACTCATTCCATTTTGCTCTGTCTTCTTTTGCCTCGTTCTTCCGTTTATGAGGCAACTCAACGGCAAAACTGCGTACAATGTTCAACTTTGCCCTCATTGTAAACAAATGCAAAAAGTTGCATATTAAATTAGCTGCTAGAAGCAAAAACATTTGGATTTGTATTTTCGAAAGCCGCATGTTTGCTTATTCCTTTCGAAAGCCGCATGTTTGCTGCTTTCGATTGCTTCGCATTAAATTTCACGCGCGCTGGTTTACAAGGTCAAAAATTTTGACTTGGTGCAAGCTCTTTTTCAGTGATTAATCATGTTTATAAGTACCCGTACGTGATTTCCTTTCAGCCCGTCTCATACATGTTTTATGATTCCAGATCGTATATCTAAAGTAGCGAATATGGAATCAGTGGTCCCAGAAACCCCAGGGGCCCGATTTTGGAAGCAACAGTCAATCTGTGCTTCTGCAAAAAGACAAAAACCTAAATTTTGCGCTATGCATAGGGTACCTTTGGGCTCCCGTATCTCAGAAACCAATCCGTGAATATTCTTCAAATTCTACAGTAAGGTCAGTCATAAGATATCCAATAATTGGTGAAAACTTTAAAAAAATTTATCCGCTCCGATTTGAGATATTTGATAAAATACACTTGTAAATCACGTTTTTCTTACGGCATCACAACAGTTTACACTGTAGTGTAAAGTGGCTTCACATCAGTCGATAGCGCATAAAAAGTTGATCTAGGGTGGCTTTAAAATTTTACCCTGCGGCAATTGCATAAGCGGCTAGAGCTACCAAAATTTTTTACATAAATCCGTAGTTTCCGGGTTTCAGGAGTCCGATCGAGCCATTCTAATCAAAAAATTGTAATTAGCGCCCGAGAATACCCATTGAGTGAAAATATAAGTATCACAAAATTATCCAGTAAAAACTTTTTTGCCTCACAGACACACACACACTTACACACAACTCGAAATTAATATTATAGACTAGCAAATGGGGCGCTTCGCTGCCCCATCTGCTAGAGTGTTTGTAAACAAATAATATCTTAACCAGTAATTAGTATAAAAAATTGAATGACTCTGCAATGGATCGGCGAGCGGTTTGTATATTTTTTATATCTAGCTGAGCTGCCCGGCGTTGCCCTGGCTGAACTTAGGCCTGATAGCTGCATGGGATTGAGATGTCTCTTGTATTTTTTTATTTTTCGGGACTTTTGATGTTTTTGGGATATTTCTAAAAAATTGTTGGTAAAAACATATTGTATTTTTTAAATTTTTCTAAACTGTCTTTTGTCAACCATTTCTTTGATTAAATCCATATTTCTGACGTTATAGAATGGTTCTTAGAATTCTTTATCCTAAATCATATTTTTGATGTTCTGGGATGTTCTGGAAATTATACCATTAGATGGTCTGGGATGTTTAAAAATTTTGTTTGATCATAACCATATTTTTAACGTTTTGGAATATTAAAAAAAACTTTTTTGGTCCAAAACCATACTTTTGATGTTTTTGGAGGTTTAAAAATTTTTTTGGTCAAAACCATATTTTTGATGTTTTAGGATGTTTAAAGATTTTTTTGGTGCAAACCATATTTTCGATGTTTTGGGACACCAATCTTACAGAACAGGATATGTTATAGCACTGAGTATGGTATATCACGTCCTATCTTGTAGCATGAGGTATATTTTATCACGTCCTATCTTGTAACACTGGGTATGTTATATCACGTCCTATCTTATAGCATGGGGCATGTTATATCACGTCCTATTGTATAGCATGGGGTATGTTACATCACGTCCTATTGTATAGCATTGAGTATGTTGTATCACGTCCTATCCTATAGCGTCGGGTTCAACTTTGTACAATGTTCAACTTTGCCCTCATTGTAAACAAATGAAAAAGTTGCATATTAAATTAGCCGCTAGAAGCAAAAACATTTGGATTTGTATTTTCGAAAGCCGCATGCTTGCTGCTTTCTTTCTAAAGCCGCATGTTTGCTGCTTTCGATTGCTTCACATTAAATTTCACGCGCGCTGGTTTACAAGGTCAAAAATTTTGACTTGGTGCAAGCTCTTTTTCAGTGATTAATCATGTTTATAAGTACCCGTATGTGATTTCCTTTTAGCCCGTCTCATACATGTTTTATGATGCCAGATCGTATATTTAAAGTAGCGAATATGGAATCAGCGGTCGCAGAAACCCCAGGGGCCAAATTTTGGAAGCAACAGTCAATCTGTGCTTCTGCAAAAAGACAAAAACCTAAATTTTACGCTATGCATAGGGTACTTTGGGCTCCCGTATCTCAGAAACCAATCCGTGAATTTTCTTCAAATTCTACTGTAAGGTCAGTCATAAGATATCCAATTATTGGTCGAAACTTTAAAAAAATTTATCTGCTGCGATTTGAGATATTTGATAAAATACACTTGTAAATCACGTTTTTCTTACGGCATCACATCACTTTACACTGTAGTGTAAAGTGGTTCACACCAGTCGATAGCGCATAAAAAGTTAATTTAGGGTGCCTTTAAAATTTTACCCTGCGGCAATTGCATAAGCGGCTAGAGCTACCAAAATCTTTTACATAAATCCGTAGTTTCCGGGTTTCAGGAGTCCGATCGAGCCATTTTAATCAAAAAATTGTAATTAGCGCCCGAGAATACCTATTGAGTGAAAATATAAGTATCATAAAATTATCCAGTAAAAACTTTTTTGCCTCACACACACACACACACACACACACACACACACACACACACACACACACACACACACACACACACACACTTACACACAACTCGAAATTAATATTACAGCACAGGATATGTTGTAGCACTGGGTATGGTATATCACGTCCTATCTTGTAGCATGGGGTATATTTTATCACGTCCTATCTTGTAACACTGGGTATGTTATATCACGTCCTATCTTATAGCATGGAGCATGTTATATCACGTCCTATTGTATAGCATGGGGTATGTTACATCACGTCCTATTGTATAGCATTGAGTATGTTGTATCACGTCCTATCTTATAGCGTCGGGTTCAACTTTGTACAATGTTCAACTTTGACCTCATTGTAAACAAATGCAAAAAGTTGCATATTAAATTAGCCGCTAGAAGCAAAAACGTTTGGATTTGTATTTTCGAAAGCCGCATGCTTGCTGCTTTCTTTCTAAAGCCGCATGTTTGCTGCTTTCGATTGCTTCACATTAAATTTCACGCGCGCTGGTTTACAAGGTCAAAAATTTTGACTTGGTGCAAGCTCTTTTTCAGTGATTAATCATGTTTATAAGTACCCGTATGTGATTTCCTTTTAACCCGTCTCATACATGTTTTATGATGCCAGATCGTATATTTAAAGTAGCGAATATGGAATCAGCGGTCGCAGAAACCCCAGGGGCCAAATTTTGGAAGCAACAGTCAATCTGTGCTTCTGCAAAAAGACAAAAACCTAAATTTTACGCTATGCATAGGGTACCTTTGGGCTCCCGTATCTCAGAAACCAATCCGTGAATTTTCTTCAAATTCTACAGTAAGGTCAGTCATAAGATATCCAATAATTGGTCGAAACTTTAAAAAAATTTATCTGCTGCTATTTGAGATATTTGATAAAATACACTTGTAAATCACCTTTTTCTTACGGCATCACATCAATTTACACTGTAGTGTAAAGTGGTTCACACCAGTCGATAGCGCATAAAAAGTTAATCTAGGGTGGCTTTAAAATTTTACCCTGCGGCAATTGCATAAGCGGCTAGAGCTACCAAAATCTTTTACATAAATCCGTAGTTTCCGGGTTTCAGGAGTCCGATCGAGCCATTTTAATCAAAAAATTGTAATTAGCGCCCGAGAATACCCATTGAGTGAAAATATAAGTATCATAAAATTATCCAGTAAAAACTTTTTTGCCTCTCACACACACACACACACACACACACACACACACACACACACACACACACACACACACACACACACACACACACTTACACACAACTCGAAATTAATATTACAGCACAGGATATGTTATAGCACTGGGTATGGTATATCACGTCCTATCTTGTAGCATGGGGTATATTTTATCACGTCCTATCTTGTAACACTGGGTATGTTATATCACGTCCTATCTTATAGCATGGGGCATGTTATATCACGTCCTATTGTATAGCATGGGGTATGTTACATCACGTCCTATTGTATAGCATTGAGTATGTTGTATCACGTCCTATCTTATAGCGTCGGGTTCAACTTTGTACAATGTTCAACTTTGCCCTCATTGTAAATAAATGCAAAAAGTTGCATATTAAATCAGCCGCTAGAAGCAAAAACATTTGGATTTGTATTTTCGAAAGCCGCATATTTGCTGCTTTCTTTCGAAAGCCGCATGTTTGCTGCTTTCGATTGCTTCACATTAAATTTCACGCGCGCTGGTTTACAAGGTCAAAAATTTTGACTTGGTGCAAGCTCTTTTTCAGTGATTAATCATGTTTATAAGTACCCGTACGTAATTTCCTTTCAGCCCGTCTCATACATGTTTTATGATGCCAGATCGTATATTTAAAGTAGCGAATATGGAATCAGCGGTCCCGGAAACCCCAGGGGCCAAATTTTGGAAGCAACAGTCAATCTGTGCTTCTGCAAAAAGACAAAAACCTAAATTTTGCGCTATGCATAGGGTACCTTTGGGCTCCCGCATCTCAGAAACCAATCCGTGAATTTTCTTCAAATTCTACAGTAAGGTCAGTCATAAGATATCCAATAATTGGTGAAAACTTTAAAAAAATTTATCCGCTCCGATTTGAGATATTTAATAAAATACACTTGTAAATCACGTTTTTCTTACGGCATCACATCAGTTTACACTGTAGTGTAAAGTGGTTCACACCAGTCGATAGCGCATAAAAAGCTAATCTAGGGTGGCTTTAAAATTTTACCCTGCGGCAATTGCATAAGCGGCTAGAGCTACCAAAATTTTTTACATAAATCCGTAGTTTCCGGGTTTCAGGAGTCCGATCGAGCCATTCTAATCAAAAAATTGTAATTAGCGCCCGAGAATACCCATTGAGTGAAAATATAAGTATCACAAAATTATCCAGTAAAAACTTTTTTGCCTCACAGACACACACACACTTACACACAACTCGAAATTAATATTATAGAAGACTAGCAAATGGGGCGCTTCGCTGCCCCATCTGCTAGAGTGTTTGTAAACAAATAATATCTTAACCAGCAATTAGTATAAAAAGTTGAATGACTCTGCAATGGATCGGCGAGCGGTTTTTATATTTTTATATCTAGCTGAGCTGCCCGGCGTTGCCCTGGCTGAACTTAGGCCTGATAGCTGCATGGGATTGAGATATCTCTTGTATTTTTTTATTTTTCGGGACTTTTGATGTTTTTAGGATATTTCTAAAAAATTGTTGGTTAAAACATATTGTATTTTTTAAATTTTTTTAAACTGTCTTTTGTCAACCATTTCTTTGATTAAATCCATATTTCTGACGTTATAGAATGGTTCTGAGAATTCTTTATCCTAAATCATATTTTTGATGTTCTGGGATGTTCTGGAAATTATACCATTAGATGGTCTGGGATGTTTAAAAATTTTGTTTGATCATAACCATATTTTTAACGTTTTGGAATATTAAAAAAAACTTTTTTTGGTCCAAAACCATACTTTTGATGTTTTTGGAGGTTGAAAAATTTTTTTTGGTCAAAACCATATTTTTGATGTTTTAGGATGTTTAAAGATTTTTTGGTGCAAACCATATTTTCGATGTTTTGGGACACCAATCTTACAGCACAGGATATGTTATAGCACTGGGTATGGTATATCACGTCCTATCTTGTAGCATGAGGTATATTTTATCACGTCCTATCTTGTAACACTGGGTATGTTATATCACGTCCTATCTTATAGCATGGGGCATGTTATATCACGTCCTATTGTATAGCATGGGGTATGTTACATCACGTCCTATTGTATAGCATTGAGTATGTTGTATCACGTCCTATCCTATAGCGTCGGGTTCAACTTTGTACAATGTTCAACTTTGCCCTCATTGTAAACAAATGCAAAAAGTTGCATATTAAATTAGCCGCTAGAAGCAAAAACATTTGGATTTGTATTTTCGAAAGCCGCATGCTTGCTGCTTTCTTTCTAAAGCCGCATGTTTGCTGCTTTCGATTGCTTCACATTAAATTTCACGGGCGCTGGTTTACAAGGTCAAAAATTTTGACTTGGTGCAAGCTCTTTTTCAGTGATTAATCATGTTTATAAGTACCCGTATGTGATTTCCTTTTAGCCCGTCTCATACATGTTTTATGATGCCAGATCGTATATTTAAAGTAGCGAATATGGAATCAGCGGTCGCAGAAACCCCAGGGGCCAAATTTTGGAAGCAACAGTCAATCTGTGCTTCTGCAAAAAGACAAAACCTAAATTTTACGCTATGCATAGGGTACCTTTGGGCTCCCGTATCTCAGAAACAAATCCGTGAATTTTCTTCAAATTCTACAGTAAGGTCAGCCATAAGATATCCAATAATTGGTCGAAACTTTAAAAAATTTATCTGCTGCGATTTGAGATATTTGATAAAATACACTTGTAAATCACGTTTTTCTTACGGCATCACATCAATTTACACTGTAGTGTAAAGTGGTTCACACCAGTCGATAGCGCATAAAAAGTTAATCTAGGGTGGCTTTAAAATTTTACCCTGCGGCAATTGCATAAGCGGCTAGAGCTACCAAAATCTTTTACATAAATCCGTAGTTTCCGGGTTTCAGGAGTCCGATCGAGCCATTTTAATCAAAAAATTGTAATTAGCGCCCGAGAATACCCATTGAGTGAAAATATAAGTATCATAAAATTATCCAGTAAAAACTTTTTTGCCTCACACACACACACACACACACACACACACACACACACACACACACACACACACACACACACACACACACACACACACACACACACACACTTACACACAACTCGAAATTAATATTACAGCACAGGATATGTTATAGCACTGGGTATGGTATATCACGTCCTATCTTGTAGCATGGGGTATATTTTATCACGTCCTATCTTGTAACACTGGGTATGTTATATCACGTCCTATCTTATAGCATGGGGCATGTTATATCACGTCCTATTGTATAGCATGGGGTATGTTACATCACGTCCTATTGTATAGCATTGAGTATGTTGTATCACGTCCTATCTTATAGCGTCGGGTTCAACTTTGTACAATGTTCAACTTTGCCCTCATTGTAAATAAATGCAAAAAGTTGCATATTAAATCAGCCGCTAGAAGCAAAAACATTTGGATTTGTATTTTCGAAAGCCGCATGTTTGCTGCTTTCTTTCGAAAGCCGCATGTTTGCTGCTTTCGATTGCTTCACATTAAATTTCACGCGCGCTGGTTTACAAGGTCAAAAATTTTGACTTGGTGCAAGCTCTTTTTCAGTGATTAATCATGTTTATGAGTACCCGTACGTAATTTCCTTTCAGCCCGTCTCATACATGTTTTATGATGCCAGATCGTATATTTAAAGTAGCGAATATGGAATCAGCGGTCCCAGAAACCCTAGGGGCCAAATTTTGGAAGCAACAGTCAATCTGTGCTTCTGCAAAAAGACAAAAACCTAAATTTTACGCTATGCATAGGGTACCTTTGGGCTCCCGTATCTCAGAAACCAATCCGTGAATTTTCTTCAAATTCTACAGTAAGGTCAGTCATAAGATATCCAATAATTGGTGAAAACTTTAAAAAATTTATTCACTGCGATTTGAGATATTTGATAAAATACACTTGTAAATCACGTTTTTCTTACGGCATCACATCAGTTTACACTGTAGTGTAAAATGGTTTACACCAGTCGATAGCGCATAAAAAGTTGATCTAGGATGGCTTTAAAATTTTACCCTGCGGCAATTGCATAAGCGGCTAGATCTACCAAAACCTTTTACATAAAGCCGTAGTTTCCGGGTTTCAGGAGTCCGATCGAGCCATTTTAATCAAAAAAATTGTAATTAGCGCCCGAAAATACCCATTGAGTGAAAAAATAAGTATCACAAAATTATCCAGTAAAAACTTTTTTGCCTCACAGACACACACACACTTACACACAACTCGAAATTAATATTATAGACTAGCAAATGGGGCGCTTCGCTGCCCCATCTGCTAGAGTGTTTGTAAACAAATAATATCTTAACCAGTAATTAGTATAAAAAATTGAATGACTCTGCAATGGATCGGCGAGCGGTTTTTATATTTTTGTCTGTGACACGAAGCCTTATATATTCTGTTTCATATTATTTTATGCGTACATAGATTTTAATATTTTTTCGAATTATAATAGCTGAGCTGAGCTGCCCGGCGTTGCCCGGGCTGAACTTAGGCCTGATAACTGTATGGGATTGAGATGTCTCTTGTATTTTTTTATTTTTCGGGACTTTTGATGTTTTTGTATATTTTTTAAAAAAATTGTTGGTAAAAACCATATTGTATTTTTTAAATTTTTTAAAACTGTCTTTTATCAACCATTTCTTTGATTAAATCCATATTTTTGACGTTATAGAATGGTTCTGAGAATTCTTTATCCTAAATCATATTTTTGATGTTCTGGGATGTTCTGGAAATTATACCATTAGATGGTTTGGGATGTTTAAAAATTTTGTTTGATCATAACCATATTTTTAACGTTTTGGAATATTAAAAAGCGTTTCTGGTCCAAAACCATACTTTTGATGTTTTTGAAGGTTTAAAAATTTTTTTTGGTCAAAACCATATTTTTGATGTTTTAGGGTGTTTAAGAAATTTTTTTGGTCAAAACGATTTTTTTGATGTTTTGGGATGTTTAAAGATTTTTTTGGTGCACACCATATTTTTGATGTTTTGGGACACCTATCTTACAGCACAGGATATGTTAAAGCACTTTTACATTATCGACACATCCATGCTTTGAAGCACTTTTGATGTTCTGGGATGTTCTGGAAATTTGTTTAATCAAACCCATATTTTTGATGTTTTGGGATGTTTTGGAAAATTTTTTTCGTCAAACCATATTTTTGATGTTTTAGGATGTTTTGGAAAATTTTTTTGGTCAAACCATATTTTTGATGTTTTAAAAATTTTTTGTTTGTTGTAGCGAAGGGTGTCATATATCACGTGATATCTCATATCACTCATATGTTATAGCTGATGGTATCTCCTATCTTATATCACTGCATGTTATGGCACAGACAGGGTATCTATATCACACCTATCTTATAGCATTGCCTATCTCGTAGCACAGGGTATCTTATATCCCATCCTATCTTATAGCATTGCCTATCTTGCAGCTCGGGGTATCTTATATCACTTCCTATCTTATAGCATTGCCTATCTTGTAGCACGGGGTATCTTGTATCACGTCCTATCTTATAGCATTACCTATCTTGTAGCACGGGTGTCTTTTATCACGTCCTATCTTATAGCATTGCCTATCCTGTAGCACAGGTATCTATCACATCCTATTGTATAGCATTGCTTATCTTGTAGCACACGGTACCTTATTTCATGTCCTATCTTATAGCCAGGCATGTAGCTGTGGGGGACTGGGGGGGTCCGGACCCGCCCGAAATTCAGAAAAAACCATAACCCGAAAATAGTGTAAACCGAGTTTTGCTCCTTTTTCAAAATTTTGCGAAAAATCGGCCATGTCCCAAAAAATGCTATGCTTAAGCATAGGGCTGCCTCCCGCTCCACCCCTGTATAGGGTGACTGGGTGGTGTTGATCAAATTTTAATGTCGCTACGGATCCTTCCCCCGGTAGGCCGACCTCGGGTCAAAACGTCAGCCCACCAACTATTATGGAGCCGGAGCCAACCCCGAACAAACAGACATACAGACAAACAAACTTTCACAATTCACATTTATTGCTCGATTGAATAAAAATTACAGTACATATTGTTTATGGTCATTTGCGAATTGTGCATAGAAGGATCAAGATTTATAGTACCTACCTACATATATAATTCAGTTATTATTTTATGTGCATTTTGTGAGTGCTTTCCATTAAGCAACGACTCATTCCATTTTGCTCTGTCTTCTTTTGCCTCGTTCTTCCGTTTATGAGGCAACTCAACGGCAAAACTGCGTACAATGTTCAACTTTGCCCTCATTGTAAACAAATGCAAAAAGTTGCATATTAAATTAGCCGCTAGAAGCAAAAACATTTGGATTTGTATTTTCGAAAGCCGCATGTTTGCTGCTTTCTTTCGAAAGCCGCATGTTTGCTGCTTTCGATTGCTTCGCATTAAGTTTCACGCGCGCTGGTTTACAAGGTCAAAAATTTTGACTTAGTGCAAGCCACACCTGGGCGGGGGGGGGGGTTTGGGGGTATGCACCCCCCAGAAACCAAAATACCCCCCCCCAGAAATCAAAATACCCCCCAGAATTCAATTTTTGAAAATTTTTTCCGCTTTTTCGCAATTTTTTGATGCCAATGGATAGTGCTTGATGAGAAACGTCGAAAAATGGTGTTTTTATCACCATACCATCGTTTTTAAGGCCATTTTTTGACCTTCAAAAATCTTGCACCCCCCCCAGAAATTTCTTGCTGCCCACGTATGGTGCAAGCTCTTTTTCAGTGATCAATCATGTTTATAAGTACCCGTACGTGATTTCCTTTCAGCCCGTCTCATACATGTTTTATGATGCCAGATCGTATATTTAAAGTAGCGAATATGGAATCAGCGGTCCCAGAAACCCCAGGGGCCAAATTCTGGAAGCAATAGTCAATCTGTGCTTCTGCAAAAAGACAAAAACCTAAATTTTACGCTATGCATAGGGTACCTTTGGGCCCCCGTACCTCAAAAACCAATCCGTGAATTTTGTTCAAATTCTACAGTAAGGTCAGTCATAAGATATCCAATAATTGGTGGAAACTTTAAAAAAATTTATCCGCTGCGATTTGAGATATTTGATAAAATACACTTGTAAATCACGTTTTTCTTACGGCATCACATCAGTTTACACTGTAGTGTAAAGTGGTTTACACCAGTCGATAGCGCATAAAAAGTTGATCTAGGGTGGCTCTAAAATTTTACCCTGCGGAAATTGCATAAGCGGCTAGAGCTACCAAAACCTTTTACATAAATCCGTAGTTTCCGGGTTTCAGGAGTCCGATCGAGCCATTTTAACCAAAAAATTGTAATAAGCGCCCGAAAATACCCATTGAGTGAAAATGTAAGTATCACAAAATTATCCAGTAAAAACTTTTTTGCCTCACAGACACACACACACTTACACACAACTCGAAATTAATATTATAGATACCTATTACAACTACGACGATGAGGTTATGCAAAGTGAGATTATATCAGGCTTTTGAAGGAGGTTAGCTTCGCATGAACATATTGTTGGCACAACGAGCGAGACTATTTTATTCTTAAGCATATTCTCCCACTTGTTTTTATTTCAAACAAACTTTCAGGACGTTTCAAAGCAATAGGGGATGCACAGGCAGCATTAAGGTTCCGGGGTCTGGTTGTGTGAAATCAACAGCAATAATACTAAAAATGGAATTCTGGGGTCTACAGCAATCTGCTGGGGGTTTCTCAATTTCCGGGAGGGCAACCCACATGCCCATGCATGGGGGCGAGGCGACCCCTGATTAATCCATTATGCTTAACAAAGGAGGAAATAGGTACATTTTGTTCAAATCTGACGTTTCAACCAGATGCACCATTCAATTATTTTGAAAAGAGCAATCGAGAATAATTTATTTTGACATCCGTTTTCCTTTAAACGTTTTAAGAAAAACACCTGAACGGTTTCGAATTCTATCACGAGGCCATAAACATTTGACTAATTTTATATCTCTTTGTTGTATATTTTAAACATTTAAATTGCTTGCTGCTGTCCGTTTAAGCTCTAGATATGACATGCACATGTGGGATTTGGGTGGGATACTCCATAAAAATGGACAATTTTTTGTAAGAAAAATGAGGCAAGAAGGCTTAAAACCGATTAAAATGAACAATTTTATTTAAAAATGCATGAAATTTTGCGCGAACTATTGATATAACAGTTTCAAGGCTATTTTACATTTATACCAGTTTTTTAGGTCATTCTGGCCTTAGAAAGCTCATGTAAAATAATACGACGCAGCCTTTGGTTTGGCGTCTTCAAGAGGATGAATAGATCTGCTGCGCAAAAACCTAATGGACATGCGCTCCGGACTCAAGGAATATCGGGCGTAGCGCCCTCCGGGGATTGTCCGTCCGTAAGTACATAACCTAAGAACGACAACTCAACAGCCGTGCTGGCTGAAATGGCAAAACACCTAGATTGTACTTATAAATGATTGGTTCCAGACCTCCACCTATTCGCTATGATTAGGAAATGATTTCGAATGAATTTGAGTTGTTCTAGGGTCGAAAAATAATAGAGACATTTGGTTCCAAGATGGTTTAAGAAATCAAGAAGAAAGGCTGCATACTACACTCTAAAATAAAATATGAATCAGTTTGCGCTTCGAATGACTCAACATCCAAAATCAGTAGTCACAGCTAAATGATTTCACAATCTATTTTGACTGGTTTTAGGACTTTCTATTCGTAAAATAATTAAGTAAGCATTACGAAAACACTCGCAATTTTCTGCTCTTTATTCTTTAAACGCAAAACTACATATACCTACATGTCCAACAAATGACGGTGGAGCCGTGTCGCCAAGGTCAAGGCCCCACAATGAACACAAAACGCAGCGACGAAAAAAGGTCGCGCCACGCTGCGGCGAACAGGACGCTTGTCCAACAATGAATCGTAAACGAAAAGGGGGCACGGAGGCCAACAGCGAAAATTGATTAAGGATGACGTATGACCACAGCAAGCATGACAACAAAAGGCGGCAAGAGCGGCCAACACCACAATAACAAGCACAAAACTATAGTCTGTTTCTTCACATAACTTCGGTCATTAATTTTAAAGCTGTCTCCGACAATAAGCTGACAGATTTACATCATTGATCTGATATATAATTATCGTAACCCTCGGCTTACTGTCGTTGAAAATTCTTAGAATTTATGCACGAAGTTATGTGAAACCGACTATAACTAACGTGAAAACAGATACAGTATTTATGTACATCGAGAGATAATTATGTAGTTACAACCACACCTGGGCGTGGGGGTTCGGGGGGTATGCACCCCCAGAAACCAAAATACCCCCCAGAAATCAAAATACCCCCCCAGAATTCAATTTTTAAAAATTTTTTTCGTTTTTTTCGCAATTTTTTGATGCCAATGGATAGTGCTTGATGAGAAACGTCGAAAATGGTGTTTTTATCGCCATTCCACCATTTTTAAGGTCATTTTTTGACCTTCAAAAAATCTTGCACCCCCCAGAATTTTCTTGTTGCCCACGTATGGTTGCAACGAAACTGCTATTCAAGCAAATCAATAAGGTATGTACAAGATAGAATAACGACATTCATTACCGCCGTAATTCACCGAGCAACTACACTAAGCGGTTCGCATAAAGTGGGCCTAACGGCCAACACCTGTGGAAAACGCCGTCGAACACCCACTATTCTATCTCCCAGACTGACTGATCCCCAGGTCAGCCGTACACATGGCAGTTGGGATCTAAGACTCCAACAACAGAAAAATATAAAATTTTCTGGAATAAATCAAGCAAAGTGGAGGCTAAAAATGGATAAAAATGGATATTTAATCAAAATTGTTTTTGAAATAGATTGAACTGGAGCTGCGGATTAACATTTTACACTAATTTACATTTATAATACTTTTTGTGGCTATTTTGGCTCAAAAAAGTTCTCTGGCAGACCCCCTCAAGACCGGCTATGCTGCACATCTGTACTCACAGCAATTACAAGTCTCTGGTGAGATCGCCACAAAATAGCTATGCAAATTTAATGCTTAAGACTAAGTTTTTTAATTTGTGCAGTTTTCCATAAAATTTGAATTTAATTTACGATTTTTTCTACCTTTTACCTTTTTTTCGCAAAAAAAGCTAAGCGATTTGAAATTCCATCTCACGTGCATTTTACATCCATCTTTCGCATTTTTAATTTTAAATATTCCGAAATGAACAAGAACATTAACAACATCAACAATTCGAAAACAACAAAAATAATAATAATAGCAATAACAATAATAACAATAATTGACCGATCAATCAAGCTATTCATTCTGAAATTCTTGACAAAGCAAACCGAAAATTTGTCGATTTGTCCGCTTGTTACGAACAACAGGAAATGATTATATAAGCAAGAATAAATATAGTTCACTCTACGACTAATTTATGTTCTGCTACAAATGATGAAAAGCGACAATGAGCTTTAGTGTAGCCGCACACTATTTATCTCTAAGCTTCTCAGATTCCAAAGTAAAGGAATCAATTTCAACTTCAATTTTTTTACTCCGTGAAAAGCAATTCATACGCGTTGCAGCAAATGTGAATCGTATATTTTTCACCTTATAAGAATTTTAAAAGAATAGATTTCAACCAATTAATTATTATGGTCTTTTTACTTTTAATTTTCTTCACAAAAACACCTAAAGAGCATGAAATTCTCTTCTGTGCCTTACTTTCTACTAATTTCTGATTGCTTTCATCAATTTTAGATTTTTGAATTCTTTTAGAAAAGACATCAAGCTAGAAATTTGAATTCAGTCAATTTTACTTATTGTCTCTCGAAATATCTTCACTTGTATCAGAATCCCAAACAAGTACCTACAACATTATAATTTCGTCAGAAGCAAACGCCAAAATCTTCAATATGCTAAAATATCGTCTTGTAATAATTTATAAAACATCGGCAAAAAAAATTAGACACACTGATTTCCAAGTTTCGGACCACATTTTTCGAAATCAGCAGAATTGATTAGCCCATACAGCTGGAGAATCTACGTTAATAGATGGAAAAATTTGCATGTAAAATGTTTTGCATCTCAGTCGTGGTAAAAACGCCGAGTCGTGAAGACTCATTATTCCAAATAAACGTCAATGAACGAAATTCATATCGCCATCAGCTTCTAGCACTCGAAATTATAATTTTCGTGTGCTAACCTATTTTTTCCCTACAAATATAGAGTAGGTCCTAATGTAGGTACCTATAATGTACAACATTAGTCACGACACGACACGACGATCAGTATGCACGTCGGGTCGGGGCCCGGGGGTGTTTTGGACCGCAGAACGGAAAGAATGGAAAATTTCTGGGAAATGGATAAAATGAATAACAAGATAACTTTACAAGATAACTTTCTTTAAAAATGCCTAGAATTGACCAAAACTGTGGATCAATATTTTTTTACGCCATTTTGACATTTATATCAGTTTTTGAGGTCATTTTGGCGCAAAATGGTCAATAATTGACCAACAGAACGTCTGACAGAGACTCAGACCGACCATGCTGTGCAATGTTACATACATATCGTCACAATGCTTTTAACGACGAAGTCCTTTCTTATGTAAGTAAAACCATAGTCGGGAAAAGAAGCGAAACTTTCGAGCAACCGTCCTTTCCTCCGATTTTTGCGAAACCTAAGTTTTTTTAACTTTTTAAGGTGTTTTTTTACCATTTTGGCTAAAATTTGAAGGTTATTTTACCACCTCCCTAAAAATGGCCAGGGACTTCCCGTCAAAAAATTCGAGCCGTTATATATATGTAAAGTTATGTGTGTGATACATTCATATGTATGTGCTTATCATGACCTTCGCTTCGGTCGAGGCAAGGATTTTAAATTGTATCGGACTTGGTTGAGCGTTCAAAAAGCACCCTGATCCATCACTGGTGGTACGTATGAACCATGTATGAGCCATTTGATGGGCGTAGTTTTGGTCAGCGGAAGCCCTACCGTGTTACATTGGCCGAATTTGTCAGATAATTGAAAAATATAATGCGAAAAATTACCCACTGATGTCTAATCTATGGAAGAACTTTTATTCAAAAAGAAAATATAAACAAGCAATAATGTAAAAATGCCATGCAACGATATAAGAAGAAATCGCTGATTAAACGATCCTAACAGAGATTCTGACTACAGACAGACAATGAAACCGAAATATAATCACCGCGGAATTCAGAATTTCAATGCATAAACGAATGACGCACCTATTATGAAAAAAATTTTTATTTTCATAGAAATTTAATTCCGACAAAAATGCTTGCCTATGTACTTAGTGGAGCATAAAAACGTGTGCAACCAATAGCAAGTAGGCAATGCCCTAAATCCATAATCTTACAATGCTCCAAAGCTTGAAAAATCGGAAATCCTACATATTTAATTTATAAGCCTTACTTAATATAGATACATATTTAATTGAATATGTACCTGTATTGAAAATACCATCAAATTAATGGCAACAATAAAGTTAATACCTTTAATAATATTTATAATAATAATAATGATAATAATAATAATAATGATAATAATAATAATGATAATATTATTATTATTATTATTAATAAGAAAATAAATATGTATTAAGAATAAAACGATAAACGAATAAACAATGTCAAAATTGACAAAACGACATATCTTTTCGAAAGCAAATAACCTGTCCCCTCGCCCCAACTTTCGCACGTTGTCTATAAATAGCATGTGCAGACACTTCATATCGAGGAACCTCGTAGAAACTTGATCAATAACTTTAGTATATTCCGCGGCGATCATTGATAGAGAACTTCGGTAATTTTAAGATAATTGCAAAATATTCTGGCCACGAAAAATTTTTTAATTAAGGGAGCTATTATTTAAACGGTATAAAAGAAATGGAACATATTCACATCTTGTTCTGTTGTTTATTGAAGCATGGGAATCCTGGGGTCAGGCCCAAGAAAAATTTAAAATGTACCTTTTCTGGGCTCAAAAACGATAGATACACGTCAAAAACACTGTATTTTTGACGTTTTAGACAATGCTCGTTCTTTCTAGAACACATTAACATAAGAACTTTTTGAAAAGATTCGGAGGAAATTGAATAAATTGAACAAATTATAGTAAAAAAATGTGCATCTGACGCGAAGCTTTGAAAACTTGAGTTTTGAGCCAAAAATAAGCTAAAAACACTCAAAAATGCTCACTTTTTACAATTTTCACGAGAACTAGACAATTTGTCGAGGGGAGGGGGTTCGCTCCATACGTGGGCAGCAAGAAAATTCTGGGAGGGAGTGCAAGATTTTTCAAAGGTCAAAAAATTGCCTTAAAAATGGTGGTATGGCGAAAAAACACCATTTTTCGACGTTTCTCATCGAGCACTATCCACTGGCATCAAAAAATTGCGAAAAAACGAGAGAAAAATTTTAAAAATTGAATTCTGGGGGGTATTTGATTTCTGGGGGGGTATTTTGGTTTCTCGGGGAAGGGGACGCAAACCCCCCAAACCCGCCACGCCCAGGTGTGGTTCGCTCACGGCCATTTCGCGGAGGTGGAGGGGGTAGGAGAGGTCAAACCCACCTAAGAACACTTATGGTAGCAAATGGTTTTTAAATAAATACCTAGTTAATGATTTACTCGACCTATGCTTTATCCATTGGCTGTGGAATTGCAAAAAATGCGTTGCAAAGAAAAAAGTTCAGCAAAATAGTATTTAAACAATCGGCTTAAAATTATCACCGGCGACAATTATTACTCAGTGCTATGAAACTTAGATGCAGTCACATCTGCTAACGATAACGTCATCTAGAGTTTGGGTCAACAGGTGGTCATCTTCACTGGCGACCGTCATCGTGATTGAGTCGAACTTTGTCGGAGCGCAACAAGGTGTGATATTTCTCGCTTCGTTTTGTAGTCTCATGATTTCGCGATAAAGAGTGGATTCTTGATCAGCGAGTCGACCTAGCACAATAAAATATTATTGAATTCTGAGGAATAATCGCAATTGACAAAAATCGTTTTGCTCGTTTGCTAATGATTGAAAAGCAGTTTTAATATTACCCTTCTTATCCATGAATAAACAAAAGAGCAGTAGATTAAATGATACTAGATTCAACAAATTGAAATTGAAAGATTATACGGTCTAATGCAATTTCAATGCAACAAATTCGAAATTGTGAGATTAACTACTTCCATATTCTTAAGAAAGCAAATTTCATAAAAACTGGAATTCAGGCGACAGAATATCATTCGAGTAGTCTCACTTTTTGAATAATGAAAATGACCTGTTCTAATCACAACAGAATAAGCACTAAATGCTAATAAGCACTATACTCCGTTTCATTCATCTTACGTTTTCGTTTAAGAATTTTATCACCAAGATGAAAATGTACCTACGTCATGTGCGATAACAGAAATCTATTTATTTATGATGTTTAAAAATTCTTGGAAAGGCATAAACATTTATGAAACGGTCTATAGACCGTAGAACCAGGTTAATTTGCATTAAAAACAGTGCAAAAATAATTGTTAAATTTATGTCTTAGTTTGTAAAAGACCCGAAAAGCACTGACGGATTTAGGATTGAATCGTGGTGAATGGAATCAGTGGCGGTGGCGTATCCAGGAATTTCTGACCAGGGGGACTCCAAATCTACCAGACAGTGTCCGAAATTATCAAAAAAATCTGTTCATTAAGCTTGAAGGATCGGTTTATGCGGTGAATAGAATCATTTGTGACCCGGAAAAAATTTAAAATTTCCGTAAGTTTTCGACGAAAAACGCGCGAAATTCGTGCTAAAATCGACGCAAAGCACCGAAAAATACTCGAGACATCATACGAAGTATACAAACTTTGTTCTGTTCATAAACTCTTCTTCTGACGTAAAAATAAAGTTTTTAGAGCGCTAAAAGTCATTAAATGTGATTAATGAGTCCCCAGCGCAAAGCGCCGAAGTAATTTAAAAAATCGTGATAAAGAATGGCTGAATCATCGAAGGATACACATTTTTCTCTATTGTGCCCAAGTTTTTTTGACGATAGGGGCGGCCGCCTCTCTAAATCCGCAATCCTACTTTTTAATTTTATAGATCATTTTTAAATTTCGAATTTTAAACACTTTCAGATTTCAAAATGCGGCTTCTTAGCGCTTTGAATATCGTTGATCGGACATCGTTATTATGCAAAATTATGATATTAGAAGAATAGGTACCTACCGTTAAAAGCTAAGAGTAACTATCAGGCTATTCGTACAAATATCTGAAGATGCTCATTTTAAACTTGACTGAATTTCTACCAATAAAAAATTTGAGACACACGCAGATTTCAGATAGCTTCTTCGTTCCAGGACTATCGAATTTCCAAGAGTCTGATTTACAAAGGCCCCGCCTGCAGTATTTCATTATACGAAAGAGCTAACATATCAGAAAAGAAGTCAGTGAATCTTTCCAAGGGATTAAAATGGTTTGACTGATAATCTAACTGATGTATTGACTCGAATGATGTAAGACTTTATTAGAAAATATATACTTGGGTCTTCGTGAAACCCACCATACGTCTGGCATCGGCCCAAACAGTACGAGCTACTCAGAACCTCAGGTGAAACAATCCAGTGATCCCAGCCTATGGCCCGGAAATCTACGATAAATCTTCTTCGGCAACAGCCACCTCCTACTACATCATTGTAAAGCTCTCGAGGAACGTCTTTGAAGAAGGCTCGGTCCCACATTGTATCACAATCAGGAGCCCCTTCGTTTCGCCAAATATTCAAAGCTTAAAGCAGCAATTATATTACTTTCTTAATGCTATTTCAATCGACCTCTACGTACATATGTGCATACAATACCTGGTGATGCTCTATATTATTGATAGTGCATTGGGTTTAGATCCTAGGATCCAAAAAACTCTGGCAGAATCCGACAGGTCACAAATTTCAAGGGATCCTTTTGCAATTTACACTCATCAGACCTTCCAGAATTCGGTCGCTGCCCATTTGAAAATGGGAAAAATGAGGCAAAATGAAGGTCAAAAATGGACGAAAATTGAAAATTTTCTTCAAATTGTTTGAATTGACCAGAAACTGCGATTGACACAGTTTTAACGTTATTTCAGCATTTATACCAGTTTTTGAGATCATTTTGGTCCGAAAAAGATCATAACTAAGCTTCAGACCGGCCAGCTGTGCATGTACTAGTGCACGAGGCTTGTGGTTGAGCCTATCAGAAAAGAGGTATCGGCAGGTCTGACTGAAGTAATATGATAAAACTTGACGCCAAAAATATACGAAAATCAAACTTGCTTGCGAATCGCTCGACACAATCTACAAACTTAGGTAAAATTGATAATTTTTACGCTATTTTAATGCATTTTAATTTTTTAATAAGGTTGTCTCAGCTCAATAAGGCTCTCTGGCTCGACTCCCAAAAGAAAGATGACACCCTTCAATCGAGATCGAAATAGCACACCTAAGATCATAAACCAACATAACGATAGTAACGTAGGTAGCGGATCGGACTTTTTGATAACTTCCTAAAGCTATCAGAAATAGTGTCCAAAATTTTTCAACGTTTTCAGGAAGGATCCTCATTTCAGATCAAAAAATTTTTTAAAGATCTGGATTTTTTCGAAAAATTTGTATGAAGAACGTAAGAACAAGCATGAATATATGTTGTCGAAATTGTGAATTTTAAATATATGTAGGCTAAAGGCAGTGCGCTAGAAATTTTGAAAATTCTCAAATTTTCTCTAAAACGGGAGGAGACTGCTTAAATGACTGTTTTAACACAAAAAATATTTGCGAGAGCAGCAAACTTTTCGCTGCATTCAAAAACTATGTTTTGGGCTTGAAAATAAAGCTTTCAGACTGGTAGGGAAGTCAGCGGGAAAAATGTGGAAAATGATGACAGGAAATAATTATAAATTTCTTTACTCGTCGCCGGCTGATTACTTCCGAATTTGCCGGTACTTAAGCATAAATTATATAAACCAATTAAGCAGATGAGATTAGTACTCAGACAAGATTACTTAGGTCAGTTTACGCCATTCTCTCCAGCATATTTCTGTAACTTATATCATTGAAATTTTGATTTGATGGAATACAAGGAAAATACATCATTTTAAAACTCTATAATAGCTAGAAGTTTCTAACACTTCCTTCATTTAGTCGAGTCCATTACGTGATATTATAATTACAGAAAGATTTTCGCAGACCGACTAAACAATTCGGTCTTGATTCGGCGAACTGTAAACTTCTTGATTTATACGTGAAATGGATCACAAATTTTGTACATTCATAGAGAGATTAGATTACCAGTTCTTTTTTCTTCGACTGTTTGTCTTTTCTCGAAACTTCTCATCACGGCCTGTTCCTCGTCCTCAGCCAAAATTTCTTTCAGGGTTAACCGGAGCAAAGGCGTGACGCACTTTAAATTTGAATTTCCAGATTCCTCTAGGCAAGGATTCGTTCCCGCGTCTTTGACGGTTAGATTGAAAGTGAGCTTTTCAATGGACGACAACCAAAAAGTCTTCAAAATATCCGTGACATCAATAATTTTCCTACTTTTCGAATTAAGCACTACATTCGAATCATTATCGCTTGAAAAGGCCGATTGCTTGTTTTGTGCGCGAATAGCGTACATTTTTACGATCATTTCGGGAGAAATTTCCAGCAAACCTTTTACTAGCACCAATTTTACCGGATTGGCCACTTTTTGAAATCGCACGTTGAACGAGAAAACGTCTGAGCACGAAGAACAGTTCCCCGACGATTGTCCATCTTCAATGTTTATATTTTGCGAATTTCCTATAAAAGGACGAAATTAGGAATATTGGCTTTGTTGGAACGTGAAATCAAAATTTAAAAAAATGAGTGAGACTGCAAGAAAAACTATAGGATATTTCAGATAAGTTGGTGCATAAAGCGTAAAAATTTTTATCGACAGCAAACCGACAAATTACGACAATGTGAAATATCAAATCAATGCTAATGCAATCTGTCGGCTTATTGTCGATGATAGTTCTCTACAGATTATGCCAAAACTTGTGTAAAGCAGACTACAGTTTGAATCAATCTGTATTGATAAGTAAATATCTAAAAATTATGATTCGTTTTTTAGACTTTTCAAAGACCCAAAAAAGCGACTGGAAATGTGATATTCACTTTGTGAAATTGAATTTACGCAGCAGTTCAGACTTTGGGATTGCTTGAGGAAGTACTATGAACTATTGCGATAAATGATAACAACTATACTCGTAGATGCAGAGCATGACCGATCTGGAGGGGATCAGCCGTTCCTGGCGATTTGAAAATTGAGCTTTTTTAGGCCGAAATGACCTCAAAAACTGGTATAAGCGCTCAGATAGCGCTAAACTTACATTATTACGCAGTGTTTGGTAAATTTTAAGTCTTTTTGAATAAAATGTTCAATTTTCATCCATTTTAAGCTTCATTTTGTCTCATTTTCCCCAAAAATTTCCTATTTTACGTTTCTGAGGTCTAGAGACACCGAAACCCCCACATCCATGTTAGGTTACAATCATAGATGCAACAGCATGGCTGGTATGGAGGGTCAGTCGGTCTGAGGGATCGATTACTGAGCTTTTCGTCAATAGTGGCTTCAAAAAGTGGTATAAATCTTAGAGTAGCATTGAATTAATGTTAATCGACAGTTTTTTTGTCAATTTCAAGCACTTCAAAAAAATTTTTTCGTTTCTTCACTCATTTTTGGTCTTCATGTTGTCTCATTTCCCCGAGGAAATTTCCCTTTTTTTCATTCTAGGAGAGGTCTAGACCTCCCAATTCCATCCTCGCGCGCATGTCCGCTAATAACCAGACGTTTATTTACATACATGTAAAAGGAGGATGGGGATCCCACACCCAAAAGTCGGCCGTCCCTCTCCATCCCCTCCCCCCGGAGCCAGAAAATTTTCGACCTCCCCACCCAATTCTTGGTTGACCATTTTACGTGTTTTTTGGCCGTTTTTGGCCAAAAATTGGTGGTCATCAACCCCCCTCCCTGAAATGGCCGGGGACCCCTTAAAATTTCGAGCCGTTAAATGTATGTTCATATATGTTCCTAGGACGTAAGTCTCAATGGCGGATCTAGGATTTTCTTATACGGAGGGTGAAACCCAAAAACCCTAATAGCTCATTAGTGCCACTATGCTTTGCTGGCCCCTCGCAGCGGTAAAGAAAGCTTTTCATGCTTTTAATTGTAATCGAATGTAGAAAATTCAATATTAAAAATAAGACCCGAGTTTTTAAAAAAACCGAGTAGTATGGTATTATTTTGAGTGGAAATAAAATAAATTTTCTAAAGGGTGAAATTGTGGTTGCTTTTTAAGAATTTTGCAGGCTTGAAAACTTTCCGTTTCGGTCAGCCAAATGATTTCTGCACACACAATAACTACCTTTACTCTGTTTCCCAAATACAGTCAAACTGTAATTTCTTATCACACGCTCTTCTGATTGCATATGATTCGACCAGTCATTGCTGAATTCACTGCGTGACGCAAAACTAGGCGGCCTTGCAGTAATATCATTTCTGGGCGCCGGTGGATTTTTCAGGCGAAGCAGTGATAAAATTTTTTTCTCCAATAATGCAATATGAAGCTTATCCAAACTTTTCGCCTGCTTTTCCCATTTTTCCTTAAAATTGGTCGGCTCACTGGTCGATGACGAATAGAAAGTCAAGTTTTCTGCTTCAGTCGGCTGGCTACTGTAGTTACATTGAACGGCCTCTTGTATTAATACTATACCTAGCAATACTGACGACCATAGGAAGTGATTATTCATCCTGCTCATTCTCATAACAGAACTTGTAAAATCAAAACTTTCGTAGAACTTTGTTTAATTTAAAAATCAGTCAGGAAGAAATTACAAGGAAAATCACTGCCGAATTTTTCCGCTTTTCAGTATCAAAGAGCAAAGCGAAATCTAACGCGGAAGTCAGCGAGCTTATCGTCGCGGGGAGAAAATGAAGAGTGAAATACGATTAGCATACTTCTTTTACAAGGGCAGCCACCACATCGATGTCATTTTCCTGCAAAACGAACGTCTAGAAAAGGAAAATTGAGGGTGAAAAAAACGCGAGCTAACAACTGATTTAGACTGAAAGCGGGGTTAATGTCGCGACACTGAATTTAATTACCTATACACGGATGCTAGATAAAATTCTAGCGCATATATGAAGCTATATTTGATCGTATATTAAATGCAATAAAGCTGTCTAGACTGCTTCCTATACATATATTACAATATGCAATCGCGTACAAAAATTTACGCGCCACACACAAACACGCGCCGAAGGGTGCTTTTTATCGCAAAAGCGATAAAAAGCTTGCAAAAAACTAGCTTCTATAAAGCTAACCAGGAAAACGATTAAAAAAATTGCGCCGAAGGCGTTCTATTCTGGTCTAATGTTAGAAAAATGAGAAAAGAGATTAGTGGCCTAGAAATCTCGAATTAGTCTCGTTAGAAATTAAAGCACTAGAAAAGCAAAACATTGTTCGGCAGAGAATAAGGTAATAGTTGAACCATACAATTTAGGTTAGTCGCTTTCCAGAATCCACGATCGTATAAATACGCATTCGAAAGATTAATTGCATATTGCGCAGGTGCCTACCAATGCTAAATAACAAGCGACAATAGCACTGAGCCCGTAATGAAAATTTCGTTTACCGAATAGTTATTAAGACTATCAGAGGAACTTCGTACCTAAATACCTATATTTTGAAACTAAACGGTTCAAGAGCCAAGCAGTTTCTAAAAAATATGCTAAGTACTTGCTGAAAGCATCTATGATCAAAAGCTTGACGATATCTTTTATTTTCATACGAAGAAGAAATCGGCAATAAGGATTTTGTGATAATTTGAAAAGTGAAAAATGTTGCGCAGAAACACACACTCTGTTTGATTTGTTTCATGTTGGTGTGCACAAGTCAGGTCTTACTTATAAGATATAGCTATCCACGGTAGTGAACCTCAATTTTTGCATATTTCCAAAAAGTTGATGTAAACGACTGATGCTGCATCTAAGAGGACATGCACCGACAGCAAGTCCTCTGAGGGTCAGCCCATTAAAACCATTTATTTTGTTAAAGCGCATAATTTGCAGAAATAAAAATTGTTCACAGTCCAGAATTCTACGGAACCAAAGAAATTAGAGCGAGCAGATGAAGATGAATAGAGCGTATGTAGTTAGCTTTACATGACAATTAGCAAATCTGAATAAAACGAAACAAAGAATGCTGCTCGTCATTGAATCTATACTAGCCTATTTACAGTATTGCCAACCTCCAGCTGTGAAAAAACTAAAAAAACTCAAAACTTACAAAAAAATCTCAAAAATATCAGTCAATAGTTTAGATATTAGAGAATTTTTTATTTTTTCAATATGATTTTTAAAAATCGATGCAAGAATTTTCGCTTTCATCAGACATTTAGCAGCTTGTATCTCGATTTAGGAGGCAACTAAATACATTTGTACAAGCAATGCAAATAAATGCTGTAGTCTTTCCCATTCCAAAGGGCCCATATCCGACTAACGGGCTTGAGTTTTTTGGCCAAAAAGCATCTGAAATTGCATAGAATAAAAACTCACTTCCGGTGAAAAATCTCTAATTCAAAGAAAATCTCGAAAAACTCACGAAAAAACCAACTCAAAATAAAATAGATAAAACCTCACGTTTTGAGAAAAACTCAGGTTCGGCAAGACTGCCTTTTTCACGGAACCTTGTGCATGGATCACAATTTTCGAGTCAATGTAAATCAATTAAAAAAGCGGTTTAAACAAATGCAGCGATCATGCTACTATGCTTAACAATTGATATGCATAGGAAGTTTTGCTACACATTATAGTATGTAGGCTGCCTAAAACCCACTTTACAAATACTCGTCTAAACGCTGAAAATTGATTTCGATGTAGGTACAAGGTCTTGTGAAATACATACATATATGTATTTACAGAGAATTTTTGAATTTTATGCATAACATTTAAGAGCAGCAAAGTAAGATAAGGACAATCTTCTTTTTTAACTATTTATCTAAAACCATAACATAAAGAACGGAACTGAAGCAAGTCAATCTATAGTCTGTTTCAAATAACTTCGTGCATAAATTTTAAGAATTTTCATCGACAGTAAGCCAAGGGTTACGATAATTATATTATATCAGGTCAATGCTACAATCGCAATCTGTCAGCTTATTGTCCGAGATAGTTTTAAAATTTACGACCGAAGTTGTGAAACAGACTATAGACAAATTATAATGCCCCGTCTCATTTATTCGAGAGCTTTTTAGTTAAATTTAACCAACATAAATTATAGTCTGTTTCAGTTATCCGAGAGCTTTTTCAGTAAATTTTTCTGAAGGCTACAGTAACCCTTTCTTTCCTATTTACTGTAGGTCGCTAGATCTAACTGTAGCTACGTAGCAAAGAAGGGTTTTTCAATTACATTTTTTGCGGCATAATTTATTATCGTCTTCCAGCAGATCAATCAACTTACAGATAAAATCGCGCATTCAGCTTATCCTAAGTTGACACTTTAAACACAATAGACAAAGATGCTAAGAAACGCCGCGAACTCCCGCATAGCTCAGTGGTAAAACGTCCGCTTGTCGTGGAAAAACCGGGGTTCGGGCGAAAGTGGCTTAAAAGTCTAAGCTGGGCTCACCTCTTTAGGCCACTTTCTGATGCTGATGTGATTGCGATCAAATTAAAACGTCTTAATATGGAAAAATTCGTAGGTAAGCAGAATCAGCTAGGTACAAATATTTTGATAATAGGTATCGATCTGCCAAGAACCTCTAGTCGAAATGAAAGCGATGTTCGTGCCCTAGACTACGACGACAAAATCAGCCAGAAAAAACAATGGCCCGCCATCCACGAAAAATCTATACGATTGCAGCGACAACTTAATAACAGCTGCCCAATCTAGGTCGGCCGACGTCGAGGACAGGCCGCGCCGCTGCAGCTGGTCGGGCTGACTAGGCTTCTGATTTGATAAACTACAGTAAATCGAAGAAAATGTTGCTACTGTAGCCTCTTAAAACAATCGTCAAGAAACCTCAAAGCTAAATGAAACGGACTATAGTCCCATCCTTTTAAATCCTTAATAATCCACAATTCCAAGTATATTCATCTTTTTTGTTCCATCGGAGCATTTTTCTTTGCTTCCGATATAGGCAGGTATGTACCTCTACATTGTACCTACATACCGCAGAACATCTATCATGTCTGTCGTATTTATTCGGTGCAATTTTTTGATCACTTTGCTCTAGAATAGGTGAATGAAACAAGTCATAACCATTCAGCAAACCAATCAATTGATGAACCGAGAGAAAGTTATAGTCTGTTTCATTTATTCGAGAGCTTTTTAGTAAATTTTTAAAAGGGCTACAGTAAGCGAAACAAGATGATTTACTGTAATTCGGCAAATCAGCTCAGTGAGGGCGAATGGCTGGAATTCTTCCATTTTGATGCACTAATCCGTCCATATAAATTTAATTTAGGATTTTGATCAGTGCTGGGACGTACTACAGTAAGTGCGCTAAATAAAAAGCTATTGACTGGAATCGAACCCGGGTTGCTTCGACTACAAGCAGACGTTTTACCACGCAACGCAGCTACGCGGGAGTTCGCTGCGTTTCTTAACGTCTTAGTCTATTGTGTTTAAAGTGTTAACTTAGGATAAGCTGAATGCGCGATTTTATTTGTAAGCTGATTGATCTGCTGGAAGACGAGAATAAATTATGCTGCAAAAAATGTAATTGAAAAGCCCTTCTCTGCTACGTAGCTACAGTGAGATCTAGCGACCTACAGTAAATAAGAACGAAGGGGTTACTGTAGCCTCCGAAAACATTTACTGAAAAAGCTCTAGGAGGGGGAGTTAGGGGGTCTAGAGACACTCCATAAAAAAATTAAATAGGCAATTTCCTGGGAGAAATAAGGCAAAATGTAGCCCAAAATTGGATGGAAATTGATATTCAAGTGCTTAAAAATGATCAAAAACTGTAGAATAACGTAGCAGAGGATTACAAGGCATGAGAAAAACTCTGGTGCGCCGGAAGCAGCCAAAATATGAGATTGTAAAATAGTAATAAATCAGAAGAGTCGAGTGTGGTAGTCACGCCCATAGGTGGGCAGCACCAAAATTCTGGGGGGTGCAAGATTTTTCAAAGGTAAAAAAATGGTGGTATGGCGCAAAAACACCATAAACGTTTCTTATCGAGCACTATCCATCGGCATCAGAAAATTGCGAAAAAAACAAAAAATTTCAAATAAATGAATCCTGGGAGGAGGGTATTTTGGTTTCTCGGGAAGAGGGGGTGCATACCCCCGAATACCCACGCCCAGGTGTGGTCCACCCACACCTGGGCGTGGGGGGGTCTGGGGGTATGAACCCCCCAGAAAACAAAACACCCCCAGAATTCAATTTTTTGATTTTTTTCGTTTTTTTCGCAATTTTTTGATGCCAATGGATAGTGCTTGAGATCAACGTCGAAAAATGGTATTTTTATCGCCATACCACTATTTTTAAGGCCATTTTTTGACCTTCAAAAAATCTTGCACCCCCAGAATTTTCTTGCTGCCCACGTATGGTCACACCCCCTTAATTCTGCTGCGTGATTAAATTACCTACTTGTGACACTCATACGAACAACTTTATTTGTGATATGACGATAAAAAATTGCAAATGCATACTACAAAAGAATAATAGACGAAAAATACATCAAGCGCAACGAAGCAATTTAACAGAAAATATTACAATGAAAGCCTTTCCACAAGAAAGCAAAGGATATACCAAACATGAGAATATAGTAAATTAAAAAATAGGGATACGAGACAGCGAACGAAGCCTTGAGCTGAAAATTTATTTAAGTTTTTTAAATATGGTACAAAAATTTAGACGAGTAAGTCAAGCAACTTTATATTTACATTAGGAAAACATGGCGTTAACACTCGAATTATCTATTTGAATAAGCTAGCTCGTAATTCTCAAGCGACTCTTTTTTGAATAACTATTATGGTCTTAAACACCAAAGTTACCAAAAATGACTTTGGCCTAAAATACTAAAATTTTGAGTATTATCAGGTGATCATTAATTTACATTTTGCTACGTCACAAAAATTTGTCCATTTGCTAGCTATTCATTTTAATAAAATGAAAAATTATCTATGTATGTAGGTTAATCTGAACTTCAAATAAGTTAAAATTGGAATATCACTGGAAAATGAAAACTTGTTATTGTAGCTAAAACTAACAATGCTGCTAGCTTTGGATCCAGCAATTTTAATACCACAGAAAGCCAAATGAAATTTTGAACTCATATCGCAATTTTAAGTAAAAGATCCTGATATAAGTAAGCGTTCAATGTCTTAGAAAAGCCAAATTTTAGTTAAACGCTACATTGGAAAAGAAGTTAAATCTTTCGAACTCAAGATTATAAGATTTAAATTAAATATACAGGATCAATGTACTATAATACGTCTATTCGCTACCGTGTCTTTACATCGACATCATGCAAATGTATACCTATTCAAAGTGATTTCAAAATTTCGACGATGTTCACGTACAAACCTAACGCACATAACAATAGGCCTAAAATTACAAGCAGAATGTCAATAGTCATCTTGAATACGACGTAAGCTGTACTGTACTTCAGAGCCCAAACTGTCCGGAAGGTTAAAATTTCCAGTATTGGCGGATAAACGAACGCGCATAAGGAACCACCTTAAAAACTTTGCCTTCATTTAATTACATAGCAGCTAGAAGTGATTGACAATAAAAATAGAGGAACACACGTACGCGGTCAAAAGTTCTGGGGGGAAGTAAACCGAGTTTCCTTTGGGGGAGACGGGTGAATAAAAAATTTTCTTGCGTATTTAACGTAAAATTTTGCAAATTTTCAGACTCAATTCGTCACATTCTATTCTTCATAAATATTTATGCTTAAATTTGCATGAAAACAACAACAATAAGGGCGATAGAATGACCTGTAACATCAAATACGTAATGAATAATGGAAGAAAATCGTCTGGATGAATGAATCGAACAGTCGACTGCTCGAAAAATACGTAAATGTACCTGAAATTATACCATTAGACGTTATATGACGCTTTTTAATGGTTCGAGCAATAGCTTTTGGTTCAAAATGGCCTCAGGGGGTATATTTTTCATAAGTCCTGGTAAGGGGGATACTCCCATACTCATAGTGTGCATGTGTGATGGGAAATTCATATTGTTCAATTCAAAACTACAAAAAACGATTACGGATCGGAGCAAATACGCTTAAGTCTATAAAAATGGATGCTCAGACCGAAAGAAGACAGCAAAATCATTTTCATAGAAGAAATTTCGAAAAGAAAATGCTTGATATACGAGAAACTCAGAAGGACATGCCAGGTTCCCAAAGAGCATGATCATATATGTTAAAAGGGGGACTCCCCTACCCAAAGTTTGGCCGTTTTTGGCCAAGAAATTGAAGGTCATTCATCCCCCTAAAAATAGCCGGGGGACCTCCAACCATAGGTGGGCAGCACCAAAATTCTGGGGGGGGGTGAAAAAATTTCTGGAGGGGGTGAAAAAATTTTAAACGTCAAAAAATGGTCTTAAAAGTGGTCGTATGGCGAAAAAACACCATTTTTCGACGTTTCTCATTGAGCACTATCCAATGGCATCAAAAAATTGCTAAAAAAGCAAAAAAAAATTTTCTGGGGGGATATTTTGATATCTGGGGGAGGGTATTTCAACTTCTGGGGGTGCATACCCCCAAACCCCCACGCCCATGTGTGCCTCCAACCATACCTGGGCGTGGGGGGGGGTTTGGGGGTATGTGCAACTCCCAAAAACCGAAATACCCCCCCAAATTCAATTTCTGAAATTTTTTTCGTTTTTTTCGCAATAAGTTGTGTTTTTTCGCCATACCATCATTTTTAAGGCCCTTTTTCTAGATTTGAAATAATCTTGCACCCCCCAGAACTTTGGAGCCGCCCACCTATGCCTCCAACCTAAATTTCGATCCCCTCCCCTACGACCATGAATTCCTCAAGCCACCTTAGTTCGTAGAACCTCAGTTTTCGTAAATTTGACCAAAAAAACAAAGCCTGATAGTTCGCACGCTAACAGATGCTAAGCAATCTCAATAGACTTGCACTAAATTTGGATGAAAAAATGAATACTTATCTACATAATAATACAAGTTGGCACGGTCTCACATCTATCATGGATTCACTTTTTTAATACCAATTTTTCTCAATTTCGATAACTGTTTTATGAAGTTGTACTACCAAGTGGACAAAATTTTAGAATTTTATCTCTAAATTTTTTAGATCACATTTTTAATAGTTTTTATTTTAAACAGAATAATCCACGGCCTAGGCACATGATGATCATGCAAAAATTGCATCGTGGTATAAACATAAGAAAAGCTACGTCATAGTTCAGCGAAATTTCAAAAACCGAAATGAAGCGTGAGTCATTATGTTGAAATGGCATTAGAAAGTAGGTAGCATTACTCTTTAACGGAGAAAGGTTGGGTTAAAGATATTAAAAAGAACACAGCCAGCCGACATTTTTATCCATTCATACCGCAATGCAATTTTCGCAAGTCACCAACTACGAAGACCATGATTCATTTCGTGTAAAATAAAAATAATTTATAATTATGATCTGAAAAAAGTAAGATGTATAAGATGTATAAGCATACTTGGGCAATGGATTTTGGTTCTGAAGGTACCGGGGTCCCTTTTGTTGAGGTTGGTTGGTTGGTTGTTTGGCTGGTTGGTTGTTTGGTTTATTAGTTGGTTGTTTGGCCGGTTGATTGGTTGTTTGTTTGGTTGGCTAGTTGGTTTGTTGGTTGGCTAGTTGGTTTGTTGGTTGGCTAGTTGGTTGGTTGGTTTGCTAGTTTGTTGGTTGGTTTGCTAGTTTGTTGGTTGTTTAGCTGGTTGTTTGGTTGTTTAATTGGCTAGTTGGTTGGTTGGTTGGCTTGTTGGTTGGTTGGTTGGCTAGTTGGTTGGCCAGTTAGTTGGTTGGTTGGCTAGTTGGTTGGTTGGTTGGTCGGTTAGTTGGTTGATTGGTTGGCTAGTTGGTTGGTTGAGCGATTGGCTAGTTGGTTGGTTGGTTGGTTGTTTGTTTGGCCAGTTGGTTAGTTGTTTGGTTGAGTAGGTGGTTGGTTGGTTGTTTTGTTGGCTAGTTGGCTGGTTACTTGGCCGGTAAGTTGGTTGGTTGGTTGTTTGGCCGGTTGGTTGATTGTTTGGTTGGCTAGTTGGCTGGTTGGTTGGTCGGTTAGTTGATTGGTTGGCTGGCTAGTTGGTTGATTGTATCATTTTCTCACTTTTTTATTTCGGGTCAAAAAATTCTACCCCCTCTCCAATCAAAAGCTGTTTTCAATCTGGCGCCACCCAGCTGCTGGCGTTCAGAAGGTACCGAAGTGCCTTCTGGCGCCACCCGGTGGCGTAGGTGGCGCGGCATTGCCCACCTATGTGTATAAGTATAATTTTAATATTTTGTCTATATGACACTAAAATTTAGAACTATTGGCTCAAACTGGAAAAGATATCAAAAACAAAATTCACGATAAATATTTAACTGCGCCACTCTGTATAACCGAAAACTTGCAAAACTTCAGACGGAGTAAAAGGTATCCTTAGATAAGAATCGATCGTAATAGTCGAAATGGAATGCAGTCGGAGTGGAATTAGGAAAAAACAAAAAAATAATTGAAAAAAATTTGAGAGAGACTGATAGTAACAGATAATATGACAGATAATATGTCAGTATTTTTCGGAAGATGCAGCTTATTTTGATTATTTGGCAGCAAAAAATTTCCACTACATAGTAGACAATTTCACTTAATCTTTTCGATAGAATGAAAATTTTATATTATGTTTTTTATATGTGTATGATAAGCCAAAAAAGCCTACACCTCAACCATGTCAAAAATTTTAACCAGCGGTTTGCGCGCTACGGCAATTTATTTATACCCCATTTTAGTATTGTTTACACCCGGAGTTTCTGCATTGTATCACATTAGTGAGTAAATGCCTATCCTTTTTTGACATTATCTCTACAGTCCAAAATTCTTAGCACAACATTTGAACTTTCTTCCGAATAAGCGCAAAACGTACAAGATATCGTCAAAATGGTGACGGAAGCGAGAAAGTTTTCTGCGTCTAGCCTATCAAAGCAGGGTGCGACGCCCGAATCGCTTTCAGCTGGTCAAAACTTTTTAAACACTTCAAAAGTAATTATTTTCATCTGCCTAACGCAACTGGTCTCAAAATTTTATGTTCCCATCAGCCGAAGTTACGACCATACCTGGGCATGGGAAGTTTGAGGGGTATGCACCCACCCAGAAAAAATACCCCCCAGAATTCAATTTTTGAAAATTTTTATTGTTTTTTCCCGCAATTTTTTGATGCCAATGGATAGTGCTCAATGAGAAACGTTGAAAAATGGTATTTTTCGCCATACCAAACATTTTTAAGGCCACTTTTTGACCTTTGAAAAAATTTTGCACCCCGAAACTTTGGTGGCGCCCACCTGTGGTTACGACCAGTAACATCGAGGTGTACCCCTTATTTAGCCACCGTATTATTTTATTCGTGAGTAGGTCATCATCATCGTACGTCGACAAAACACCTATGATTCTTTGATCAGAAAATTTCAGAGATAAATGAAGGTCGAAAAAATGTACAATTTGATTAACAGACCAGTGTATTTTTGTACAAGGTCTCTTTGTGTACCTATGTACAAAGATGGTCCATAATAGTTTTTGTACATTTTGCACATGCAAATTTAAGCGTACTATTATATGGTACAGTGGCGATTCTAGATTGGCTTAACAGGGGTTCTCGACCTATGTTAGTCTACTTTAGCTAATTTTTGAGTTTCTGACGCCAACAATTACTAAAATTATCTCAAAACTGCGCGAAGCGCCGAGAAATTTGACATTTTTCATTTAAAATGCAAATTCTGCCATTATAAAGATGTATAGGATAGACAATTGCACATTTCGGCGCGAATCGCCGAAAATACTTGGGAATTTTGCATCTTTTTACAGTTTTTAGCTCCCAAAAAATCTTTGTACATGTACAACGACGGTCCCGGAAAGTCTTCGAACATCGGGAAAAATCTTTGCCGAATGCAAAAAAACCGTGTAACAGACTCCCTCAAAAAATGATCGGAAGTCCTATTTATTTCTAATTACAGAGCAGAAGGTGCTTCACGGAGAAAAAATATGAGAAATCATCGTCATGACCAGGCACGTAGCTGGTCGTCATATTTTGGGGGACCAACACCAATTTTTGGGGGGACCAATCCCAAAAAAGCCAAAATAGCACAAAATAACGTTTAAAAAGTCCTATTTTCCCGATTTTTCTGAATTTGGGGGTCCGAACCCCCCATTCCCCCCAGAGATACGTGCCTGGTCATGACGAAAGAAAAAACAAAATAAAAACGGGGAAAAGAAAATAAACGAATAAAAAACCATACCGTTATAAGTGAAAAGAATGCAGAAAAAGACGGAATGACTATTGCAGAAGTTAATTTATAAGTATACCTATGTACATTAAAGGAATCGCTTAGTTAATTATTCATTGAGGCACACTTTATCAAAATGCATTCGTTCAAAAATTCATAAAACTTAATTAATATGGGTTAGAAATTCAATTCAAAAATTGATTTACCCGTGATTCCAACTAACGACACGATTTGTTCAATTCGAGGCACAAAAACCGCTATGAAATCTGTGAGGAAACAAAATTACAATAATTCGGAAAAATAAGAATAATAGGCGTTGCTTACAGGTAATCATAACCCAGAAAACGCGGAATAAAATGTCTAAAGCTCGGGTCCTTTCGCGCCAATAGGGAAATCTATTAGGAAACTTGCGCTTGAATCCGGGCCAAAACATGTCAAAAACGACGTATAAGTTAACGGGATGAGCCAGAAAAGCCATTAATATGAGCGTCGCTGTAACTACAGCGAACAACCTGCGTTAAATGCATCGCTGTTGTTAAAAAAACATTTAAAGTACAAAAAATCGATAAAATGCATGGCATGCAGAAGCGGGATAAGGGACGGCCAGCCCAAAACCGGCCGTCTCCCTCAGACAGGTAACAAGGTGGGATCCCCCACCCGAAGTTGGCCGTCCTCCAACCCCTGCAAAGCCCGAAAATGTTTGAACCCCCTCGATTTTCGAAAAAATCGAATTTTTTGGCCGTTTTTGACCAAAAATTAGAGGTCACCCCACTGTTCTATTGTACAAGGTCCCTTTGTACATGTACAAAGATGATTCCAAAAGTCTTAGTACATTTTGTACATGCAAAATTTTGTGGACTATCATATGGTACGGTAGCAATTTTAGTGTGGGAAAACAGAGTTTTTCGACCTTTGGTAGTGTATTTTAGCGAATTTCTGGGTTTCTAAGGGCAAAAATCACTAAACATCGTCTTAAATGGCGCGAAGCGCTGAAAACTTTGACATTTTCTCTTTTCAAATGCAATTTCTGCCATTATAAAGATATATAGAACACACTTACTCATTTCGGCGCGAAGCGCGAAAATTTTTGCGAATTTTAGACCATTTTTTGCAATTTTTGTTTTCCCAAAAGTCTTTGTACATTTACAAAGACGGTCCCGAGAAGTCTTTGTACATCGGGAAAAATCTTTGCCGAACACGAACACAAAAAAACACTGGGTCACCCACCCCCTTGAAAATGGCAGGGAGCCGCGACCCCAAATTCCGAGCCGTTACGTATACGGTCCCCCACTATGTATATGCACGTCTTCTTGGGCAGAGGGCTGACCCTCCAGGATTGTCGACATTTCGCAGGAATTCCAAAAAGTGTGCCTTTTAAGCGTTTTTAGCTCATTTTTGGCTCGTAAGTCTCAAATTTTCCGCGCTTCGCGTCATATACACTGACTATAATGTTTAATTTATTTGACTTTTTAACGAGCATAGTCCGAAACTTTAAAAAACGGCGCTTTTGACGTATATCCATCGTTTTTAGCCCAACAAAAGCACTTTTTAAAAATTTTCTTAGCCAGACCCACTGTATATATATACATGTATGCTCCTCATTCCCATCAAGAGCTGAGATTCTCTAGATTTCCAAATTTTAACTCAAAAAGCATGCATTTCTTGCCCATCTTCAAGTGAATTTTTATCATTTTTACAAAAAATGGAAGACTACATTTTTGAACATAATTTTCAGGGTGTCAATTTCGATTCGGTAAAAATTAGTTTAAAAGGTCTACAGTTTTCTTCAAAGATATTGTTTTCTATTTATGACGATCGTCAAATTTTAGAAAACCGGCTTGAAGATTTTTTTTGATTTTCCTCTATTTACAAACTGGGGCGGATTTAAGGGAAGGGGGCGGGGGCGGCCGCTCCCCCATTGGCCAAAAATATTTGGCGAGATAAAGAATGGATATGCAATTTGCAATGATTTTTGGCCGTCAGTGACCATAATTTCTACCTATTAATGACATTTGTTTACTTTCCTGGCGACCTGGAAGCCATTTTCTGTTCATGTAGGTTTCAAAACAATTTCAACGGCAGAAACAGCCATTTTTGCATAATTTTCTTCTATTTTCAATTAAAAATTTCGATGTTTCGCATCAAATGCTATAAATACAGGAAATCAAGCAGTAAATCATGCTTATAGACGTCTATCCGCTTTAATTTCACAAATTTTCCGGCGCTTCGCGCCAGATTTTTTCCAAAGTCAAAGAAATTTAATAATTTTTTGCGCAAAATTGTCAAAAATTTTAAAATTTCAAGAAAAATATTGTGTCAAAAGTGATTTTATGTAAAAGTATACAATGTAAAACACCGAAAAACGCTACTATTTCGCGCGTGCAAGGCAAATTTTTGGACCTATTTTGGACTGTTTTTGGAAAATTTAGGATACCGCCCGCTTAGGAAAATCCTAGATCCGCCACTGTCTACAAACGATACTGGTTCCGACAATTCATGCACTCTTACAATAGCGAGATCTAATTACATATGAAGCGAATGCAAATCAACTCAACTTACGGTGTATTAGGCATATTGAGCGGCAGAGTGCTGGCTGTGTCACTTCCATAGGCTGTGTAACCGTAAAAACCAAGCGACGTATACAACACGGTAACTAGGACCATCAAAGTTGGCAAAACGCCAAAAGTTGCCGTAAAGTCTTCAGGATGACGCATTGAATTTTCCACAGGCAAAATCTTCACACATAAACATTAAATGTATGTGAGAGTATGACTAAATCAAAGAGAAAAACAACAGACAGAAATCTGAATAAAAGAATCCCCAACGAAATAAGGTGAACTGAAACTTTAATACAGAGTCGGACACATACATGCATTGCACAGCAACTAGGGATGAAAATTATGGATACATGTCGAAAACATTTTTTTGCTGCTCTAACGTACTAAACGAAAAAGAGGTTAGAAAATTTTTGAAATTTTGAGAAAAATTGAATAAAATTCAACAGCGCCGGAAAATTCGATACTGAGCTAAAGGATCGCAAAAACGCATAAGCCAGGACGTTTTCAACGATTTTTTTGGAAAATTGCGAATTCCGGAGGAGATGGGCGAACTGTTACTGTCGCTCAAATTACGGATGGATGATTCTAATGTTATTTGTATTTCTTATATGAATAGTCAAACTTCTTTTTCTATTTTCTGCAGAAAACATAACTCAGTTTCATTCTTTAACGAAGTATAAATTTGATACAAAACAAAACAGCTAGTCGAATCACAGAATTTATGTCAAAATCGTGACTCAAAATAATACATAAATTTATTAATCATCAACCCAGCAAATGCTTATATTTTTACGACCATGTGCAAAAAACAGCATAAAAATGTAACATACGTAAATAATGTAAATGCCTCGAATCGGATCAATTTATTTTCAACTGTATGACTAAATTTCCAAGCTGTTGGCTTGAAGAAAAAGACTTAATCAAAATCGGAGAATAGGCTCTGATTCATTTTACAAAAGAAGGAATAATGACATATGCTGCAAACTTTACTTTCTATTTTTTCATGAAATTTTTCAAGTGGTACGTCCAGTTTTTCGAGAAAAATACAAAAGCTTATCTTAGATGGTCATTCTACAGAGCGCTGAGACGCGTACGATGCCTATTGCCAACATGCAACATGTAACGGAGGGATTTTGGTTGAGAGATCCCCGACTAAGATTGGTCCCACAAGAGTTGATTTTTTGGCAAAAATTGTGTTTTTAGGCCATTTTAGATGTTTTTTGTTGTTTTTGTTTTGACCAAAAATCGAAGATCATTGACCCCTGCCAGAAATGGCCTACCTATTACTATATACCTCATAGATGCACAAGGTTAGAATGGCCAGGGATGGATGAAATCCGGGATTTATACTACTGCAATTGTGTTTATTAGGTGAATCAGGTCGAATTTGCTAGAAAAAACACTATTTTGGACCGAAATAGCGGGACAGTACCTAACTTTCGGACCCTTCAGCGGGGTTAAATTTTGAGTCGTTACCAGACATGCACAGCATGGGATGGGAACTAGAGGGAAGGGCAAAATTTTAAAGCGCCTTTTAGGCTCAAAAATGATAAATACGCATCAAAAACATCCTTTTTGGAGTTTCTAGCGATGCTCTAACTTTCTAGAGCGTGAAAACAATAAACATAAGAAATTTCGAAAAGAATCAGAAGGATCCTTTTAAATTGAGCAAAATATAGTCGAAAAATGAGTGTAAATTTGATACTTTTGAACATACAAATAGCGAAAAATGCTTAAGAGCATCTTTCATAGGAATTTTTTAGAAAATCGCGAATTCTGGGAGGGTGAAAAAATTTTTGGAAGGGGGTGGCAAGATAATGTGTGGTCGTTAGTTAGTTGCACGCATGGCCGAGTGCCTACCTACCATAGTTTGGCCTTCGTAGGAATACATAGCAGTACCAAAAAACATAATGGTCGACCACACATTAGTGTAAGCCGGTAATTTGCTCCACTGATTGGGCATTTGTAGGCATTGCTGTATCATAGAGATGGCCCCGAACAACCAAAAAACGGTGGCTGCTATAGCTAAATAGCTGATTGATCGCATAGTGGCTACCATATTGGCCGCCAGCAGTGGAATGAGAATAAGCGAAGCGTAGAATGTAGTAGACATCGATATGTTATAATAATCCGAAACGAGCTGAAAAAATTAATTTTGCATCAGTTTTTTTGCATTTTACATCAAAAATTATTTTGCGCGAAAGACAAATTGGCAGGTAGTGGCGTCCATAGGTGGACGGCACCAAAGTTCTGGGGGTGCAAGATTTTTTCAAAGGTAAAAAATGGCCTTAAAAATAGTGGGTTGGCGAAAAAACACCATTTTTCAACGTTTCTCATCGAGCAATATCCATTAGCATCAAAAACTTGCGGAAAAAATTTCAAAAATTGAATTTTGGGGGGTGTTTTGGTTTCTATATGGGGGTATTTCGGTTACTGAGGGGGTGCATACCCTCCACGCCCAGGTATGGTGCGTTCAGTTTGGTTGAGGTTTGTTATTTTGATAGCGGTTTAAGCGTTGTTTGAAGAATGTTTGCGTTTTAGATTCCACGTTATGCAGTACGGTATTCTGATTTTCTAGCCTTTAGGACTTTTAGGAAAAGTTATGAGAGGAATGGAAAACACATATGTACATATACGTCGAAAAAAGGTAGATTTTGGAGAGGATTCTAAATTTTACTAAGTGGATGCAAAAACTGGATTAGGAATTTTTAAAGAATTTACATTTATGTACATATGTGTGCATTGTGACTGTTAGACCTATGTACATACAAGCATAGGAGACAAAACGGGGCATATTCTGTTAAATGTACTGTATGTATGTTGTATGAGCAATTTAATTCGTAGCCCATGTTAGAACAGTTGATTGAAACGTGTGAAATATAAAATTTAAATCGCTTTACCTTGCTCATATTTGCTCCAATGAAAACAAGCGGTACGCTAGAACAGCCCAACTGATAAAGTAGAACAGTAGCATTAACTACGTACCTGAAGAAGATATTAAAAAAGAATTGTAACACAAATATTACGTTTCTTAGAAGCATAATTTGGAATATGTTGGGTGGGTAAAGTGTACCAAAATTATATTTAATTAATGCATGAATCTAAAATAATTTTAGTTTTTTGTCCAAAAAGTCGCTCCGCAATAATTGTAATCTCTTAATGAGATGTAATATGTACTTTGTACAATGTAGTACACACATATATATATATATATATATATATATATATATATATATATATATATATATATATATATATATATATATATATATATATATATATATATATATATATATATATATATATATATATATATATATATATATATATATATATATATATATATATATATATATATATATATATATATATATATATATATATATATATATATATATATATATATATGCCGGGGCCGCTCTTTTTGCCGGGCCGGGGCCTGGCCGGGCCTGGCCGGGGCCTGTACAAAACATATACCTCTATACTTACTAAGCTATACCAAACATCCACATTATTTCTATACTGACCTGACATCTTAGTATTACTATTGTAAGCAATTACATATCGCTTTAATAAATTAAAGACTTAAAAATAAGCAGATAAAAGAGAAATAAACAAAAAATTAATAAATAATTGTGAATATAGCTGTTAGGCATAGAAAACAATAAGCTAAGTGGACAGAATATGACTTTTATATAGTATTTATGCTGAATCGATGAAAGAAATAGACGAGCAAAACAGTACAATACAAAAGATTACGATTACATTGCACGAGAAATAAGTAACCCAGAGATTAACTACACGCTTGAAAAACTTATCTCTAGAATATCAACAAAATCATAGGGGCGAAAAATGCTTGTACGACGAAAAATCATTTACCAAGATTAGGGAACATGCATAATCAAATTAAAATAATATTTAAAAAATTAATTGAAAACCACACAAAAATGAAGACATTAGCTCTATTATTTGGCGCACAGCGCCCGAAATTAGTGAAAAATCGCATATATTAAAGCAAACGAATTCTATCTGGATAATAAAATAAGTTGCCGTACCCTAGCATTTTTTTAAGGTACATAAGTACATACATCGATTAATAAAACAATTTTACAGACACTGGTGAAAGTCCCTTGCATTTTAAACTTTATTGTCTAAGAATTATCGGTCAAACGTGCTTATTTTCGCAATAAAAATTGTTAATTGAGCTAAGCTATTCAAGAATGTATCGAATTGTTTCAATGCTCACTCAAATCTTGATTATTAGATTACCTGAAGCGAAACACAACAGTAGCCTAAGCTTAATTTTAACGAAATTTAGCTTATTTTTGCGAATAAATAAATATTATTTTGCGTAATTCGGCAAAAAAAGATTAATTTTGTTCGATTTTCATTAATTTTTCATCGTTTTTACAGGCCCCGGCCCCGGCGCCAGCCTGGCCCCAGCCTCGGGCCTGGGCCCCGGCGCCGGGGCCTGGCACATCTCTAATATATATATATATATATATATATATATATATATATATATATATATATATATATATATATATATATATATCTTAGGTAGCGCGTTAGCGCGTACCTATAATATACTTGGGTACCCCCAACACCTGTGCACTCCCCCTACAGCTATAACGGGACACTTTCGGAAGGTGCGGTTTTTTTAAAAAGAAAGATAATAAAAAAATTCGCTGCCCGTGTTTTTTTGTTTTTCTTGAAACTCAAAACTGACTGTGTAAAGAAGGTGTAAAGTTTTTGTGTAACGTTATAACATAGGACAAATTTTGGGACCTTTTTACTGCGGCATGTGGACAACTGAGTATTGAAGACTCGAAGGACTGAACAGGATAGGATAATAGAAAGATGAATTCTACAGATGACACTTTTTTTGTTTTTTGAAATTCGCATTAGTTATCGAATAGCAGTGTAAAGAGTGCGAAAATCTGGGGGTGAAAAAGCACTTTTTGGTCGAGTTTTCAACCTGCCTATGTGCGATACTAACTCCGGTTATGAGTTTTTTAAAATGTTTTCTGACAGAAATGTAGAGCGGATTAAGGGCTACATTCTGCATATAAGCAAAGTCTTCTATGCTCTATGGTGAGTTAGATCCTGGGGTTTAAAGTTTACACTCTAGTGGATGGTGTAAAAAAACGGATTTTAACTAAGATTTCTCTGCCAAATTTTTCCGCTTATGAGTCAGTGTAAATCGAAGACAGCATTAATAAAGTGCCTCTCAGGGGCTAAACATTGACAGCAAACCGCATTTTAAAAAAACGCAATATTGAGTTATTTATGGGGGTGTAAAGTTCGAAATCAGAGGTAAAAAATGGGCGAAAAAACACGTTTTTTTCGAAGTTTGATTGATAAATCATACCAAATAATTTTTGCAACAGAATTTTGGCACACAGGAATGTACTACGATTTAAAAGCTACAAATTGTACCAAACCGAATTTCTTTAAACTCAATGGGAGTTCGGTACGGAATTTTAAAATTTACAGTGTTCTAAATGATGGAAAATACGTTTTTGTTGCGTTTTTTGTTCGCCACTTTCTCCGTCCAGAAGTCGGGATAAGTCTAATAGAATAAAAATAAAGTGCTTTATATCGGGTGCATGTCAAAGCAAATTGTCTATACATTAATATTTAGCGAGTGTAAAGTCAAAAATTTGGAGTTTAAAATGCGTTTCTGTCTTGTTTTTACTGCCTGCTTCTCTGGTTACGAGTCAGGGACACGTTTATCAAGTCTAGAAATGGACCAGGAACCAAATTTGATATGCCAGTCTGGCGCATATGTTTACACTCTACGGTGTTGTAAAGTAGTTTACACCAATTGTTAGTTTGCTCATAGAACATTATGTAGACTTAATTTTTTCATAAATATTAATCGTAATATCGGAACAATATCAAAATTACGAATCTGACTAAAATGTTTTTTACACTAGGTGTTTAGATGAAGTTTACACTACATATGTATTTATGCTCGTTTTTAAGCATTCCAGAAACCTAATCTTTTCCTGGAGTCTAAAAGTTTTCAAAGGATCAAATGTGAGACGTCACGTAGGCGCGTATCTTTACATACAACAGTGATGTAAAGTAGTTTACACTCATTGTTTATATGTCCTTAGACCATTGTAGAGACATAATTTTTTATGAATGTTGATCATAATATCCGAGTAATTTTTTACACTGCATGTTAGCCTTTGTTCTAGAGCATTGCAAAAACCGAAATTTTTTCCTGAGATATAAAAATTTACAGGGAATGAAATATATACGTCAGTTGGACGCGCTTGCTTACACTCAGCAGTATTGCAAAGTGGTTTAAACCTTATGTTTATTGTCTTTAAAACATTATGGAGACTCATTTTTCCATAAATGTTGAAAGTAATATCGGAGCAATATCAAAATTACGAATCCGACTAAAATATTTTTCACGCTATGTGTTTGTGTAAAGTTTACATTACGTGTTAACCTTAATTCGATAGACTTGCAGAGACTTTGTAACTGAAGTCAAGAAATTTTCAAGGATTCATATGTGAGACATCAATTAAGTGAGTTTGTTTACCCTCAAAAGTAATCTAAAGTGCTTTAAAAATTATTTTCAAGTGTCCTTAGATCATTGAAGAGATGTAATTTTGTCTTAAATGGGTTGCATTAAAGTTAAATCCTTCTTTGCCGTGTTTATAATAAGTTTCACAAAATCTTGCACATGGAGAGCTATCGTTTAATTGATGTAAATTGCCTGCAAAAGTGGTTTAAAATGAACCAGCAATCACACTACTGTGAACAGAAGTCGACAAAGATATGCAGCTTTATTGTAATCATGTACATTAATAAGCCGTAAACTGTTAGTATTCTCTACACCTAGTAGTTGTGTAAAGTTTGCACTATTCATTTGTTGTTAATATGTAGTCTATACTACAAATTTATTTTACTACCAAATCAAAGCGTTAGTGTTCCTTACATTTGATATTTGCGTGAAGTTTTTGAATTTTTGCCGAAAAACTTTGTCTTCTAATTTACCAACATCTCGCCTTTTCCATTTTCTTATAAAGTTTAAAATCTTTTATAATTCTCTTAATAATTTAATGGTAGGTTTTCACTTTAAGTTTCTATTGGTTTACAACTCTCGCTTAGCAAGCTCATTTTTCAAAACTTTTTCATAGTGATCAGATTAGTCGCGTTTAGTTTGGAATTGGTGGACGGTTGATATTTTATTACTCGGCTTAAATAAACCAAGTGACTATCTTTTGATTATTTTCTTTATCGCAAATTCAAACACCCAATTTTCAATTTGAAAATTGATCCAATTTTCAATTTGAAAATTAAAAATTGGGTGTTTTCAATTTCAAAAAGTCACAACACATTGTGCTTGTATATTGATTGAGTGAGGATTTGCAATGTGAATTCGTTGGTTAAATATTTGTGCTTGATTATAAGTGAACTGCACATTAAGAAGAAATAACTTAATGGAGTTTTAATTTGAAAATGGATGGTGTCAATAAGGTTGTCTTGTTTAAAAAGGATAATGCTGATGTTAAGAACAATATTGTTTTCCGCGTTCTCGGACTGTTGTCATTATTGTGGCATGTTACTGATTGTGTTTACTGACTGATGTACTGAAATCACGCTAATTAAAAGTAGTGTACTAGCAAAGAAAAATGCTCCAATGGAACAAAAAAAGATGAATATACTTGGAATTGTGGATTATTATGGATGTAAAAGGAGGGGACTAGAAAAATCTACCTAAAGTCGGAAAATCTGCCAAAAATCACACTTTCTCTAAGCAACGCAAAAAATCGATGTATATTCTGCGGCCTCTAAAAAAGTGTCTGTTTTAAATAATGTTCGAAGTTTCAGATAAGAGTGTATAAACGAAATCTATCAAGGTTACTTTTTTAATTGCTGGCACCTGATTGATAGAAAACTAAGAGGTATTGTATTTAAAGTTGTTTGATTTTGTTATGAGCATTATAGCAAGCAAAGCAGGAGCCGATTGATTAGTGCACACAATCGTTTCGGGCATGCTAGTGTATCTACATTTAGTCTGTTTCAAGTCAACTTACGCGTTTCCTACTGTTTTAAACCAACCATGTCTTCAATTGTCTTCGATGTTTGCTATTTCATTTAATTGGCTTGGAAGACTGTTAGTTTACTTAATATCATTTCCCATAGCTACTGCATAGCTAACGTGCTGCTGTTTCAATCATAGTTATGGTTGAATATTTATTTTAATCTGTTGGCCGCAGAATATACATCGATTTTTTGCGTTGCTTAGAGAAAGTGTGATTTTTGGCAGATTTTCCGACTTTAGGTAGATTTTTCCTAGTCCCCTCCTTTTACATCCATAATAATCCACAATTCCAAGTATATTCATCTTTTTTGTTCCATTGGAGCATTTTTCTTTGCTAGTATATATATACATATGTAAAATATGATGACAAAACAAAAGCCATCGGGTACATAAAAACAATCATATGTACACTAAGACATCAAGAACTTTTAATAACTGATTAACTACGTACATGCTTTTCCGACTGTGATTCTGTAAATATTCAATACCACTGAAATCGAATACTTTTTTCGCGAAATGCCCATAATCCAACGACGGCCTTGAGCTCCTGAGGAAATAAAATACAATCTATTTATTTCTACACGCATAAGAAATGCAAATGAATGCCTTCTTACTTTGCGGCTAAATATTGCGCAGAACGAGCTAAAATATGGTTGCTGTACCAGTTCAGCCCAGAGATCAAAAATTGAAGAACGAATGAAACCTACGAAAAAAGAACTGAAAAAGTACAATAAATTATGTATTAAACCAACGCATAATACTTCCTAAGCAGGCACGTAGCTGTCCGTCCTATTTTATGGAACCAACACCAATTTTGGGGGGACTAAGCCCAAAAAGGCCAAAAATAGCACAAAATAACGTTTAAAAAGTCCCGTTTTTCCGATTTTTCTGAATTTTGGGGGAGTCAGAACCCCCTCTCCCCCAGAGATACATGTCTGGTCCTAAGCATGAAGTCGAACAAATAAAGTTCAGGTAATTATGAGATGAGCATTGCATGTCAAGCAATTTTGCTGTCTCACTTATGTACGCGTCGTCCTCTTTTGCAGTAATAATCATAAACAACGTACGGATTTATAATTATATACCATTTTAATTCATTTAGATTAAAACTTATTGACTACATATGAAACCAGCATGGACTATTTTAATTAGAGGTTGAAAGGTATGACTTCAAAAAGTAAAAATAATAGCCTAAAAAAGAGGTAATTAGTTCCTTCATACGACCACCTGAAGACAATTCTTAACGTGGTTCATAAAAAAACCTTCCATTCTTTAGGTGAGGTCTGAAATTTATAAGGATTACTACATCACTCTAAATTGCACCTCCACACATGCTTCCAAAATAAGTGATGCGGTCAGCTAAAAGAAAGACAGTTATTGGTATGAACGCATTGTTCTTTGTACGGGCCTCTTTTACATAAATGTAAAAAGATCTCCGGAAAATATTTGTATGAGCGAAAAACTTTTCTTAGCTACCTACAAGTAAAATAGGTTTTTCTGTTAAATATACGCATTTTTACATGATATCAGCCTATAATCTACGACTCACTTGCTGTCCAAAAAGTGCTGCTTCTAACTTAACTTAGCTCATAACATACATGGGCATGGGGAGGGGCGAGAGGAAGTATCACTCTCCCCTGAGCTCTGAAAAAGAAATTGCTATAGAGCCATTTTGGCCGAAAAAAACATTGCAATATAGCCGTTTTTGGGCTCAGAACACTAGCTTTAGAGCCCTTTATAGAGTTAGAAACGTGCCGTTTGAGCTTAGAAATGCTATATATACTCGTAGTTGTTTTTATTGATTTAAAACGGATTTATAGCTACTTTTCGACTTCAGAAAAACTAAATAGCTATTTTTAGTCCAAAACGGCTATATAGCTATGTATTTTAGTAAATTCAAAAAAGCAATATATTGGCCAAGACTGCTCGAAAACGATGTTTTTTAAGCGATATCTTTTTTCGCTGTAGAATCGTTTTTTATAAGCTACCAAGCTATCTCTATCTTTTTGATTTTCATCCCTCCCTGAATGTTTCACTTTGCATACCTATGGTTCATAACAAAGGCAGATCCATGATTTTTTTACAGTAGAGCGAAACCCAAAATTTAACTGATAGTGCAAAAAACTGTCAATATGCTTGACGAGGCTGTTTTTTGCCGTTATTTGATAGACAGAATCATTTGTGATCATAAAAAAGTTTAAAATTCTAGAATGCTTTCAACGAAAAACGCACAAAATTAATACTGAATCGGCCTAAAGCGCCGAAAACATACATACTCGAAAATCATTGTAAAAACTAAAAAGCTTTGTTCTGTATGTAAGCTACTGTTTTAACGTAAAAACTAGGCCATTAGAACGCCAAGATAGTCAGTAAATATTATTAATGAGTACATTACATTAATTAGAAAAATTCATCAACTATTTAAAAAATATTCAATAATTTGAAAAACCATGATAAAAATGGCTAAATTCATCAAAAATTCACATCCATTCTTTATTGCGCCCAAATATTTTTGAACTAGGTACCTACCTGATTAGCGAAGAATATAAATACGAATACAAATAAAATAATTTAAAATTTCAAAATTCAAGATAAAAAATTTTGGCCCTTGACCGCGCAATATAAAATAGGAGCGAGTAGAAACGAAAAATAATTGTTTAACCTTTTTTTAGCCCGAATGTTGCACCGAAATTCATATAGAAAAGCTTTTCACTATGATACAATGATTCAAACCTTACCCATAAGCCACCAAGTTTCCAAGCGTAAGGTAATGAAAGGCAGCCAGTGCCGACAAATCCTTTGGCCAAAGTCAACAAGGCTTTATGAGAGCTTATAACGTCGCCTTGGCGCTCTGCCAGCAGGGGTAAATCAGACGTAGATGAATAGACTGAAGAGGCGCCAATGCTTTGAGATAAGCTCCTTGCATCGGATTCATCAGCAACGACTTTTGGCTTGACAGCCGCTATGTTGGAATCGTGTGGAAACGATCGAACGTCACTTGAGCGTCTTTCAGAAGATAATCCGCCGTCCTGAGTTCCAACTGGGCTGGCCATAGCGAATTAATTGGTGCTATAATTAACGACTTGGTATTGAATCTATTTCATCTTAGAATCCTGAATGAATAGAACAGAATGATTTATTTTGACGTACAATAATGAATAAAGGAGAAGAATAAGTTTATTATATCCTCGTAATTGGATTGTCCTACTTATTTGCATTTTGCAATTCATTTCGATTCAGTCCACTTCAGTTCAGAAATCAGAATAACCTATAGGTAAAACATTAAACTAAACGAAACAAGTAATAAACATAAAAAACTGAATGAAGTAGAAGAAAGAAAATATATTGTCAAGAAAACACGAAATAATAGTGCATGTAAATAAAACGAATTTATAGGAATGACAAAATGACATAAGGTCACGACAATCATGACGAATTAAATTAACGTTAGTTTGTTAATTAATTAATTAAGTAATGTCCAGTAATTCAAATTTCTCTAAAACCATATTTTTTGGGGTTTTGGAGCAAAGAAATTGAACAAGAAGGTTGAAAACAGATGCGGAAACATCGTTTTTTCCACATTTTGGGATTTTTGTCAATTAAAATTTCGACATGTGTAAAAATTTTAGGCTTGGTCAACATTATGGAAAATTTATATAATGCAAAAATGCGTTCTAGAAAGGTAATTTCCGAAATTTTCCGGTGCTTCGCACCGGATTGATTTATTTTTAATACTTTTTATTGATGGCCCTTCCGCGCCGCGCCGATTGCTGCTCTTTTATTGATAACATGCGCTAGGATACTTGACTACGATGGAAAATATGCATCTCCTGCACCGATCCACCTATCGCTGGACCAGATATAAAGCTAAAATTTGCATACTTAATAAAAGAAGCTAAAAATTTTGACCTTTCACGATCAATTTAAATCAACAATTATCTGAAAACGCCCGATTTTGAGCTACCTACCTAGATGATTTTCTTCATTGTTTGCTTCGGAATCATGATTATCTATTCTGCATGCTTTTCCATTGTGCAAAATTTAAATAAAACAACCAAAACCTTTGAATTTATTTCTATGCTACGTAATCCATTTTAAGGCTTCAACATTAATTGCTCAAACAAGCCCAGTATTTCTGTGCAATAGGTAAAGCGATTTACTACGAACTTTATTGTTCCCATTATTTGTAGAAACTCTGAATTTATTTCGTGATATATGTAGTTTTGTAATTTTGTTTCCTTGGTTTTCGGGTACAATTATAGCCTAATGTTTCAGACAATGAAATTGTGGGAATGACATTTTGCAGCAATTCAGGCCAACTGAAATTACAACATCAGCTACTAAAAGGGAGCGAATTCGACTTAAAACGCTGGTACATCAAATTTTCCTAGCCTTCACGCCACATTAACAAATCCTTGCATTTCTTAATGTTCGACGAAACTCAAGAAATCGGCTGAAGTGCACCACTGAAGGTCTGAAAACTTTCTTTTGGGAGACCAAACATATTACTGATCGTTATATTCATTGCAGTACACTAAGTCTATAATCACAAAATGTTCAAAGACTCATTTTGGGTCTCGCTCGCCATCATGTAGGCAGGCCCGTATCCAGGATTTTGTATCGGGAGGGAGGCACGACCAATTTTTTTAACATTAGGGGGATTAAAGGGGTGGGCACCACACCTGGGCGTGTGGGGGTTTGGGGGTATGCACCCCCAGAAACCAAAATACTCCCCCAGAAATCAAAATACCCCCCCCCCAGAATTCAATTTTTGAAAATTTTTTTCGTTTTTTTCACAATGTTTTGATGCCAATGGATTGGATAGTGCTTGATGAGAAACGTCGAAAAATGGTGTTTTTATCGCCATACCACCATTTTTAAGGCCATTTTTTGACCTTCAAAAAATCTTGCACCCCCCAGAATTTTCTAGCTGCCCACGTATGGTGGGCACTTATACAGAATACTAACTGCTGTCGTGCAAAGTATAGTCGCAACCGTTATTGATTTTTTTAAACTTCTTGACTTTTCCTAGGCTTAGGGTTAAATTGATATGGGTGGTGGTAGTACTCCCGCTTAGGTCGGTATCGCCCCCACTTAGATCGGTATCACTCTCCCGTGCGTCGAGATACAGGCATTAGTTTGTCGGATGACGTCAAAATAGTTACTATTCTGTAGAAGTATAAAGGATGAATTAAAAAAGACGTTTTCCGACCACTAGAGCTGTACATTTTGTAAATTTTGCTACCCATACCCCTTGAATATGGTGAAAATTCAATGGACATCCTCTTGTATAAATCTCATTTTCTGCATAAAACCTGAACAGAACAGTAGACATAGATGCAAAATACGCTTTAGTTTGTATAAATACTAAAAATTGAGTGTTTAAACTCACTGCGCTCAAGACAGAGGGGCAAATTTTTGAGATTTGCTCATGGTTTGACTCATTTAGAATTCAGTTTGCGCGGCGCACGCATAAGAATGAGGCAAAAATATTGAACTGAACTTCGACTCTAATTATAATTTCGAAATTCGGCACGAAGCATAAAATTCTTTTTACGTTTTTCGGCTTAAAAGCAAAAAAAGGAGTTAATGAAAAAATCATTTGCACATTTCATTTAGGGGAGGGGCCCGTTCTCCTTTCTATCCTCCCTGGATACGGGCCTGTATGTAGGACGGACTTTCTGCAAAAAAATCTTGGTTTTTTAACACGATCGCTCAAGTCTTGAACGTTTTCAGACCCCTCCTCCAAAATGTGGATTGAAATTTGAAAACTTTTAAAAATTCTTGAGTATGGTTCACATTGTGGACCAAATCACAAAGAAAAACGGTGTGCGGAAAAGCTATTTTTCCCTTTTTAACAACAAGAACAAGAAATTTTATTACTAATAAACCAAAAAAAAATTTCTGCGTTATTTTCTCGATTCTTTAGCTCCATTTTCATTTTTGGCAGCAAGAGATTATACATAAAATCAAAGTTTTGCTGAAAAGAGCTCAGAAAATGTAATCGCAAAAGCGGAGGATAATTCTTGAAACCGACGACCGAAACCGGCGAAGATTGTCAAACGGCAAAAAGCGCGGACGACCCTGAAAAGCGACGACAGATCGCTTCTTTCCGGCAAATTTGGCTCGGCATGGTATGGCACACGCGCGCACCAATGGTACCAGGTCAAAATTTTTAAAAACTGCCAAAATACTCGAGAAAACTGCCATCTCCTCTACAAAGTAGATTGAAACGTCCCAGAAAAAATTTGCGACAGGCCCTTCAAAAAAATGCCACTCTGTGGTTAAGCGTCCTAAGCCGGTGTCGCACCTTAGTGTCCGGCCGGACACTTTAAGGTACCTTAAAGTGTCCGGCCGGACATTTTAAGGCGCCTTAAAGTGTCCGGCTCTGCCTTAAAGTGTCCGGGTTACGCTGAGTATACTTATGCATGTACGCCCACGCATATCACTCGCTCTACAATTAGGTAAGTAGGCATGTACATATATACGTACCTTGTACAACGTATTGAGGTACATAAATACAAGCAAGCCGATGCATTACGAAGAATTCGTTGCATCGTCAGTGGCGTCGTTTAGCGAACTTGGAGATAAAATCGATTATAAAAATAACTTTCGTGAGGAAAAATCGACGATGTTCACGAATTTCACTCATAAATGTTGTGAATTTAAATTGCACACGGTTCCATTCACTCATGATTCTAAAAAGACATGCTAAGACTTCATTTTATATATTGCCTACCATACCATGCTACCATTCATACATGTAATAAGGGGTGGAGATTCCCATAACCGAAGTCGTAATGTAAAAATATAAATTTAAATAAACATAAATTGTTTATTCCTCTCCCCGATTTTGTGCAAAAACTTGCGATTTCTAGCCACTTTAGGTGCATTCTTTCAATTTTCGAATAAAAATTGAAGTTCGCGCACTCCCCTAATGGTCGGCGAACCCCCACCCAACACTTTGGGCTGTTAAATGCCTGCCACTTTACATGAGCAGTGGGCCGAATTCTGGCAGTCAGATGGAGCATAACTGCAAAAACGCTAAATTATTCAATTCTACGGATCTACCAGTTTAGAGAGACTTTGGATTTTGGGGGTTCAAACCCTATCCTTTTACGTCTACGTATGATGCTCACTCTATCCCAATGTTTAAATACATTTTTTCTCGCTTTTAAGCACGTTATTGTGGCCCGGACACTTTAAGGTAAACCCGGACACTTTAAGGTACCTTAAAGTGTCCGGCCGGACGCTTTAAGGTGTGACACCGGCAACACACTGATGCGCACATCATGCGCCCGCATCATGCATAATTTCATATGTATACAGTAATAAAAGTATAATCCTTAACTTTGCCGACCAGGATACACCTGCGCAATAGAAGACATTGCTTATTACTGCTATTTTCACAGCGCCAGATTGTACTAAACTGATCGAACATTACCTGAGTATTGTTGTATCACTGTTTTTAAAGAGTTGTGTTCCATTTTTCGTTACCGATAGACTAAGTATAATGGTATTATTTAAAGTATGTACAATGGCTAAATGATTGATCATCGATCGAGGTTTCTATTCAGTCTGACTATTTTGTTTTTTGTTCCATTTTATCTTTTATTATTTCTTGCCTTTTGCGTCAATATTATAACAATGCTAGATCACAAAATAGTGGATGAGTCATTTAACGTCCTTATCCCGAACAACGAACAAAATTTTTGAGAAAAAATAAAGAGAAATTTGTGTCTAAAAGGAATACTAAAGGGGCAAGCTAATCAGAGAAATGCAGTTCCAACTGTGTGACAGTTTTGTTATTAATTTGTGAGTGGATAGAGATATTACATCTAGCTTCAGAAGTTACATTTGTTGCACGTAAAAGTAATGTTTCAAATTTCTACTGTAGATTCTGAATTCCCGTCTCCTGCCCGTTTTCGTCGGAGAGGAGATGCCAAGCAGTGATCGTGCGGGGTCAGGATTTTCACCCCTGATCGGGGTCGGGGTCGGGAATGAAAAACCCAGGTTTTCGGGGTTCGGGGTCGGGGTTGAAGATTAACAATTAACATTGCATGATTACATACCAATTTGAAAAGGATAAAAACGATACCTTCGCTTGTTTGTAGAGCATACTAATAAAGCTGGTTATGTTCAACATTTTATTTTCATTCCAAGTTCAAGCATGGTTTTAGCAATTCAGCATTACTTTCAATTTTAATCACTAATCGCTCTCGCTTTTTCGTATTCTTCCACAGTTTTTTCATAACGGTTTTCTACGGCGCGCTGATTGTAGAGGAGCCAATGGCGCGAAGCGCCGAAAATTTTCGAAATTTTTACCGTTTTCATGTAGAATTTACGCCTTTTTATTGACAAACAGTTCGGAAATCATAAGTGGCGCAAAGCATAAAGAAATTCAGTCATATTTTATCGCCCTAAGACAATAATCGGCGGTGCTAAGCGCAGGAAAATTTTGACGTTTTTACTTCTTTAAACTCAATTTATACCGCTTAAATCATACAGAACAGATAAATCTAATTGCGGCGCGAAGCGCCGAAAATTTTTAAAAATTCCTAATCCTTTACCTTTTCTGGCAGTAATTATTTGCAGTCAACTGCAGGCAATATAGCACACAATGTAAAATTATATGCAGTCAAAAACCAGCGGCCTAGACTGCAGGCAATCTAGCACACAATGTAAAATTATATGCAGTCAAAAACCAGCAGCCTAGACTGCAGGCAATTTAGCACACAATGTGATATTATATGCAGTCAAGCTGAATGCTTATTAATATGGGGAGCTGGCGCTTCGCTCGCATTTCAACCTGTAGTAGATGGTTTTAGAAGGCACTTTTATTTGAAATGGTCTGGCAGATTTACTTTCTCACTGGGGAATGATTTTTTTGCGCTGCATGGGTAGCAGCTTCAATAGCTGCCCAGTCGCCCATTAGCGCATTTTGATGGGCCAGCGTAAGCTCTGGTCCTACTTGATAGATATTGAGTAGCTGTTGCTGTTCTTCTTGTCCTCATTCTGGAGAATTGTTGTATTAGGTACTGTAGTAGAAATAAAATGCTTCGAGAATATGTACGTACCTACAGGAAAGTACATAGGTGCATGCCTATATATTGAGTGTCTATATAGGTACTTTATTTTTAGCCACTTTTGCCATTTTCTTGCGTTTAAATGTAATTTTATAGCTGTTATTGTTGACAATTTCGATGGAATAAGGCTTTGTGAATGCTTTTTGGAATCCATATTTTAAATTGGAATGGTCATTGAAGCTTATAAGTAGTTAAGCCTATGACTCTAGATCGCAACGTTATAACATAGCCCATGTTATAACATCGGCGAGGACGTAAAAATCTGCGCCCTGGCTTTTCTCAGGGCGCAATGCTGTAGCATAGGCTGTGTTGTAGCATGGGGGCCTGCCCAAACCTGCTCGGGGAGGGGGCGCGCGCCAGCCCAGGGCCAGGTAAGGGGGAAATTTCCATGGGGGAAATTTCCCTAAATTTCCATGGGGGAAATTTCCTGGGGAAATCTTTAAAGAGGCGTTACTTTAGAATCAGCAGTCGGATCAGGCTGAAATTTTCAAGGTATATTAGATATACGTTAGGTATGATATGTACAAAATTTTAGCGAGCAGCCTACAGTATATCAGCATTAGTTTACACTTTTGCATAACTCAAGAACCAATGGCCGGATTTTGTTCAAATTTTCAGGATATGATGTACAAACCTTAGTTGTGCTATGTACAGAATTTTAGCGCGCAATCTACAGTATATAGTTTACTTTACACTTTCTCACGGAGCACTATATTTCAAGAATCATCAGCCGGATTTTGTTCAAATTTTCAGAATATGACGTATAAACCTTAGTTGTGCTATGTACAGAATTTTAGCGCGCAGCCTACAGTATACCAATTGACTTTACACTTTCTCATATAGCACTATAACTCAAGAACCACAAGCCGGATTTTGTTCAAATTTTCAGGATATGATGTACAAACCTTGGTTGTGCTATGTACAGAATTTTAGTGCGCAGTCTACAGTACACCAGTAAACTTTACACTTTCTCATATAGCACTCTATTCCAAGAATCACTAGCCGGATTTTGTTCAAATTTTCAGAATATGACGTATAAACCTTAGCTGTGCTATGTACACAATTTTAGAGTGCAGCATACAGTATACTAATGTACTTTACACTTTCTCGCATAGCACTATATTCCAAGAACCGCTAGCTGGAATTGGTTCAAATTTTCAGGATATGATACTTAAACCTTAGCTGTGCTATGTACAAAATTTTAGCGCACGATCTACTGTATGCTGATTTTTTATTTGCATTGTCTTTTCAATGCTTGAATTTTCAGCAGTACCTGCCTAATGATGCCATTAGGGGTTATTTTCACCCAAAAGTGAGCAACCAGTATAGGCAAACATTCTTCAAATTTGATTATCATGCTATTTTGAGCTTCTCAAAGTTTATCAGAAAACGCCTGAAAAAGGGCGATCTTTGCCTGCTGTTCAACTTGTGGGAAGTTTTAAACCCTGAGCTAGCGTTTACTTTATAAAACTCCACACAAAATTCATTAATGAACACGTAACTTCATCCATGTCATCAGTATTGATCTAAAAATTAGCAAACTTTGGAATATTTTTTGTAAAGTTTGGAATATTTTTTGTAAAGTTTGGAAAATTTTTTGTAGAATTTGGAATACTTTTTGTAAAGTTTGGAATATTTTTTGTGGAATTTGGAATATTTTTTGTAAAGTTTGGAATATTTTTTGTAAAGTTTGGAATATTTTTTTGTAAAGTTTGGAATAAATTTTACTTGCTTAAGCATATGAATTTTGCTAAGTTTGGAATATTTTTTGTTAAGTTTGGGAAATTTTCTGTAAAATTTGGAAAATTTCTTGCAAAGTTTGGATAATCTTCATTTAATATGGCATTGCTCCAGGATTGCTGACAAATTTTGTAAAACACAGAAAACATGATAATTTTGCATAGTCTATTCATATACTCTACAGTCTCTGATAAAATATGGCTAAATTTTGCATGACTCATTTGATTCATTTACTTTGTGGAAAGAACTATGTTTGTTTCACACGGTATTTGAAGAATTATATGACAGGCTGAAGCAAGTGTACGTGCAGAAAATACATGCAATTTTCCCAAATATAAATCTAATCAAGCATTTTATACTGTGAGGAACATGACTATATTCAAGTAGATCATTTCGGTATTTTGACCATTGTCGAGTTTTTGTCATTTTTCTGCATTCTCTGTATGCTAGTGTATGTATAGCCTACAAAATTTGTCAGCAATCCTGGAGCAATGCCATATTAAATGAAGATTATCCAAACTTTGCACGAAATTTTCCAAATTTTACAAAAAATTTCCCAAACCTAACAAAAAATATTCCAAACTTAGCAAAATTCCTATGCTTAAGCAAGTAAAATTTATTCCAAACATTACAAAAAAATATTCCAAACTTTACAAAAAATATTCCAAATTCTACAAAAATATTCAAATTCTACAAACAATTTACAAAAAATATTCCAAACTTTACAAAAAATATTCCAAACTTTCAAAATTTTTAGATATTTTGTGTTCATTAATGAATTTTATGTGGAGGTTTATAAAGTAAACGCTAGCTCAGTGTTTAAAAATTCCCACAAGTTGAACAGCAGGCAAAGATTGCCCTTTTTCAGGTGTTTTCTGATAAACTTTGAGAAGCTCAAAATTGCATGATAATCAAATTTGAGCAATGTTTGCCTATACTGATTGCTCATTTTTGGGCAAAAATAAGCCCTAATGGCATCATTAGACAGGTACTGCTAAAAAATCAAGCATTGTTAAGACAATGCAAATAAAAAATCAGCATACAGTAGATCGTGCGCTAAAATTTTGTACATAGCACAGCTAAGGTTTAAATATCATATCCTGAAAATTTGAACAAAATCCGGCCAGCGGTTCTTGGAATATAGTGCTATGCAAGAAAGTGTAAAGTAAATTAGTATACTGTATGCTGCGCTCTAAAATTGTGTACATAGCACAGCTAAGGTTTATACGTCATATTCTAAAAATTTGAAAAAGATCCGGCTGGTGTTTCTTGGAATATAGTGCTATATGAGAAAGTGTAAAGTAAACTGGTATACTGTAGACTGCGCGCTAAAATTCTGTACTTAGCATAACTAAGGTATGTACATCATATCCTGAAAATTTGAACAAAATCCGGCTAGTGATTCTTGGAATAGAGTGCTATACGTGAAAGTGTAAAGTAAATAGTATACTGTATGCTGCGCGCTAAAATTCTGTACATAGCACATACTAAGGTTTGTACATCATATCCTGAAAATTTGAACAAAATCCGGCAAGTGGTTCTTGAGTTATAGTGCTATATGAGAAAGTGTAAAGTAAATTGGCATACTGTAGGCTGCGCGCTAAAATTCTGTACATAGCACAACTGAGGTTTATACGTCATATTCTGAAAATTTGAACAAAATCCGGCTGGTGATTCTTGAAATATAGTGCTATATGAGAAAGTGTAAATTAAACTGGTATACTGTAGACTGCGCGCTAAAACTCTGTACATAGCACAACTAAGGTTTGTACATCATATCCTGAAAATTTGAACAAAATCCGGCCATTGGTTTTTGAGTTATGCAAAAGTGTAACCTTATGTCAGGTATACTGTAGGCTGCTCGCTAAAATTTTGTACATACCATACCTAACGTATATCTAACATACCTTGAAAATTTCAGCCTGATCCGACTGCTAATTCTAAAGTTACGCCTCTTCCGAAATTTCCCCCAGGGAACATGAAATTTCCCCCATGGAAATTTCCCCTCCCCTGGCCCTGGGACCCTGGCCCTGGGCTGGCGCGCGACCCCTCCCCGAGCAGGTTTGGGCAGGCCCCCATACTACAACACAGCCTATGCTACAGCATTGCGCCCTGAGAAAAGCCAGGGCGCAGATTTTTACGTCCTCGCCTATGTTATAACATAGGCTATGTTATAACGTTGCGATCTAGGGACACAGGCTTAACTACTTATAAGCTTCAATGACCATTCCAATTTAAAATATGGATTCTAAAAAGCATTCACAAAGCCTTATTTCATCAAAATTGTCAACAATAACAGCTATAAAATTTCATTTAAACGCAAGAAAAGGGCAAAAGTGGCTAAAAATAAAGTACCTATATAGACACTCAATATATAGGCATGCATCTATGTACTTTCCTGTAGGTACGTACATATTCTCGAAGCATTTTATTTCTACTACAGTAATACAACAATTCTCCAGAATGAGGACAAGAAGAACAGCAACAGCTACTCAATATCTATCATGTAGGACCA
>JAVLUZ010000082.1:44801-210388 GCA_036768485.1 Mermis nigrescens | reverse complement strand
GAAAATATAAGGATTACTCGATTGTAAAAATTTTTTCTCGGGCATACACACATACACACAGACAACTCGAAATTAATCTTATAGATTACCATGCTCACCAAAATGTTATGATTTTAGCTAAAAGATTTCTTGGTTGTGCCCCGATTCTCCGACCGTCACGATTCTTATTTCCTCGTTTACCCGACTGCATATTCAAATGTCATGCAGCAAAAGATGGTCTTAATCTAACGATTTGGTTTATACGTTTACTATGATTTTGTCCCAACACGGCCACCGTCCCAACAAAGCCACTGTCTTGACAAGGCCACTATCACTGTATTTTGATCAGTTAAGTAGGTATTATTAGTTAATTTACAGGAAGGTAATAAGGCATGGATATACAAGTGGCAGCAATTAAATTGATGACTAAAGTTAGTTTTTTACATGCATAAAGAATTTTGCGAGCAACGAAGCATTGTTTTGCACTTTGGTCGGCTTGTGCATGTTGGGCGCATCAGAAAAATTTAGCACCGGAGTTCTGGGGTGGAGGGGTGCAAAATTTTTTTGAAGATTAAAAAATGGTCTTAAAAATGGTGGTATGCATACGTGAGCAGCAAGAAAATTGGGGGGGGCTGCAAGATTTTTCAAAGGTCAAAAAATGGCCTCAAAATAATGGTATGGCAAAAAACGCCATTTTTCGACGTTTCTCATCGAGCACTATTCATTGACATCAAAAAATTGCGAAAAAACGAAAAAAATTTAAAAAACTGAATTCTGAGGGGGGTATTTCGATTTCAAGGGGGGATTTTGATTTCTTAGGGGTGCATACCCCCACGCCCAGGTGTGGTGATATGGCGAAGAAAACACCGTTTTTCAACGTTTCTCATCCAACACTATCCAGTGGCATAAAAAATCGCGAAAAAAAGCAAATAAATTTCCAAACATTGAATTCTGGGGGGATATTTTGGTTTCTTTGGGGGGGGGTATTCGAACTTCTGGGGTGCGTACCCCAAACCCCCTCGCCCACGTGTGTTGGTGACCTTGTTGAGACAGTGGCTTTGTTAAGACGGTGGCCGTGTTGGGACGGTGGCCATGTTGGGACATTACCTTTAATATTGAACCGTTTTCGGGAATATGTACCTCCTATTATGTCGTTCACATTTTAAAATGCGAGGAAAGTTGCTTTCTAGGGAATGTAAAGAAATGTAATCATATTGTTTAAACATCCCGATTTTACACGACAAAACAGAATTATGGATCTTTGTTCCATTATCTAAAGTTTCCAGTCGGTCGCTTCTTTCATTTGCTCAGCAATCAGCTCACACACTATGCACAGCATCCCATGCTTCATTCATGTCTTCATTATTCTATCGATCCCTGGCTACTCTGGTTATGGCGCCAGGTGAATAAATAAATCAATTGAACATTTGATCTGTTGAATGTTGCTACATATACCTACGTATGACCGGATGGTAGAGCAAATACAGTGTAGAAAAAGTTCCGTAGTTACTAGAAATTCTTAGTATGCGTTATAATACTACAGTCTCATAGTACATACAATTTTGCTTAAAATCTTTAAAGGCGCAGAATTGTTACCAAAATCATGCGATCTTGGAGATCTATGTTTACATTATATCTACTTCAGAATCCTTTTCAAAAAAATGTAAGCACCTTGCTGATTATACCCTGTTAATTACGTTATGCTTATGCTAAATTCAGATAATATACATTGTAAAATTGTTTAGCCTGCATCCCTAATGCTGGCTTACAGTCTATTCAAGCCAATCTATATTTGTTTGGGTGGGGGGGTAGGTATACCCTCAGAATGACCGCCGGCCCTGCAGACTCAACAAAATTTCCATTTCTTCGAAGAAACTTTAAAAATATGTTATTCTAGGTGCTTTTTTTGTGATTTTTGGGCTGGAAAAACTCATTAATTTTTTGGTGCTTCGCGCTAATAAGTCGATTTTTCAACTAGGTACTTAAGTAATTATGTAACAATTTTCATGCTATTACAGCTTTCCGAGAATGTTTTCGCATTTTTATCCCCTTTTACGTAAACTGTCGATTTTCTGTGGGCAAAAATTGTTAAGATTTAGGTCCAATTATCGAATAAAGACTTAAAAATGTGTCATTAAATCGATTTTATCGTCAACCTAACCGACACCACACGTCGGCAACTAAACAAGGCATGGCTCTAATATTAGACATGTAGTTAAACTTTACAAGCTGCTATTCATTAAGCTGGTATCGCGAGCTAAACGATCCATTAAAAATAACCAGCTTATGCCATATTTTTCGGAATATCAGTTATGCTCACACCTGGGCGTGGGGGTTTGGGGGTATGCACCTCCAGAAACCAAAATACCTCCCCAGAAATCAAAATACCCCCCCCAGAATTCAGTTTTTGAAATTTTTTTTCGTTTTTTTCGCAATTTTTGATGCCAATGGATAGTGCTTGATGAGAAACGTCGAAAAATGGTCGTTTTATCGCCATACCACCATTTTTAAGACCATTTTTTGACTTTCAAAAAATCTTGCATCCCCCCAAATTTTCTTGCTGCCCACGTATGGTTATTCTACTCGTAATGTAGCAAGCTATGCAACATTTATTATTTTTTTAGTGCTCAATACTTAGGAGGCATGAACAGCTCCAGCATTAGATTGAGTACTCAGACTATCTCGGCAGCGTCAAAACCCCAGTGTGACTTCGAACATTGATACCACCTTGCAAAGCTCAAGCGCCAGTGCCATTTCGACTAGCAAGACTGGCACGCACACCTGGGCGTAGGGGGGGGGGGTTCGGGGCTGGTATGCACCCCCCAGAAACCAAAATACCCCCCCCAGAAATCAAAACACCCCCAGAATTCAATTTTTGAAAATTTTTTTCGTTTTTTTCGCAATTTTTTGATGCCAATGGATAGTGCTTGATGAGAAACGTTGAAAAATGGTGTTTTTATCGCCATACCACCATTTTTAAGGCCATTTTTCGAAATTCAAAAAAATCTTGTACCCCCCCCAGAATTTTCTTGCTGCCCACGTATGCTGGCACGGTCATCTCAAACGTCGAAACAACCAAATCATCAGCAATCACCGAAATGTCAAGCCGCAATGCCAGCTTGAACATTGTGACTACCTTGCCCACCGATAGCGTGGTTAGCTCAAACACCGGAACGACTGGATCATCAGAAACGGCCATCATCAATCCTGAGGTCACCACGACTATCCACCTCAACCACTGTCACCTCAAGCAGCTATGGCAAAGTCGCAGCCACTAGAAAAGCGAGTGTAAGCATTCAGCGACATGATTTGCACAGTATCTACTTCATTTTAAGCGGTCGTTGCGTGGATCTTGGAAGTAAAATTTGCTTTATCCATATAGTAACTTCACTATTTTGAAACTTTATTAAGCAATTATCACATCTGTAGTGTATTTCGTTGGTCAAATTTGACTCTGTTTTGTACTAACAAATTTCTTCAGAAAAATCTGAGGCTATCTAAAACAAGTTTAAATACCTTAAATACCCGTACTTCTTCCCTACATCTTCTTAAAGCTTTATAAAATATAAATTAAAATTTATTTTCTAAAATTTGTACTCTGTAAAACAAGTTTTAATAATTTTAATTTGTTAAGGCTGGGTATTCTTGTTGTTCATCTCTGCATTTCTGCGTTGTTCGTATGATATCTCTTTATTCGTTCGTGACCTACTGTAATTATAGAAATTGAATCAAATGTTTTATAAACAATTGTGATATTATTATTATTCAATCTAAAAAGATTGAAATAATGCAAAAGTCCTATTTATGGAAAACCGTTTCTGTAATTGGACCTCTAACATCTGGCATTCAAAAATGCCTAAATAAGTCGCAGACAATTCGTCTATTGTATACTAAAATTATTCGCGTAAGAGTGCAGCCGTGAATAAAATTTTTATATTGAGCATTCTCCTAAATTTCACAATGCAATTTATTGCAATGCAAGGTGTATTTTATCGGTTATCTATCTTCTCAGAAATGCATGAAAGTGTTTCTCAAATTTTAAGCAGTCTGTCTCCAATTATTCAGCAAAATTATCTAGAAAACATGCAAGTTCCCACTGGATAATTCGAAAGGCATAGGTACCTATGTTATTCTTGAAACGCCAAAACGATTTATAATTTATTGTGTCCTGCAGTCAGAAACGTTGCCTTACTTAATTTAGACATCCTTATCTATTTACATAATGTTTTTAAGCTGGCACCTATGTATGTATACACAAGATGACTGCAAGACTGTTTTAATCCATAGTGTCAAAAAATGTTCTAATGAGCCTCAAAAGGCTTGCACATTCAGATCCTACAACAAAAATTGATCTGAAAACTCTTACGCCTCAAAAGCACACCTAGGCGTGGGGGGTTGTGAGGTATGCACCCCCCTCCGAGAAATCAAAATACCCCCCAGAATTTAATTTTTAAAATGTTTTTGGTTTTTTTAGCAATTTTTTGATGCCAATGGATAGTGCTCAATGAGAAACGTTGAAAAATTGTGTTCTTTTTGCCATACCACCATTTTAAAGGTCATTCTTTGACATTAGGAAAATCTAGCACCCGCAGAATTTTTGTGCTGTCCACGTATGCTCAAAAGGCTTGCAGACTCAGATCCTACAACAAAAATTGAACTGGAAAGAGTCAAAAGTTGAATTTTACTTTTCTCAAAGACAATTAGATAAGTACAAGTTTTCTTAGGTACTCGTAGCCCATACATATGTGCACAGCATGAGAATTCGGGAGGGGGTGAGCGTGTGATGCAACCGGAAAATTGTTCTTACAAAACCACAAAAACAATGGAAACACGTCAAAATCGATATTTTTCGGCTTTTCTGACGATGCTGTTTCTTCGTACATGATAAAAGCATGGAAAATTTTGTACAAAATTCATTAAAATATCAATATACATAGTAAAAACTGATGGTTAGCATAAAGCGCCGAAAAACTCGCCACTTTTGCACTTGAGATCGCAAAAAAGACTCAAAACAAAACGTCTTTTTTACAATTTTTCTGAAAAATTGCGAATTCTGGGGGTAAAAAAACTTTTTGCAGAACTGAAATCCATAAACCCTCCAAGATCTTTGGTGTATGTGTAGCTGCCAGTTTAGATTGAGCAGGGTGGCTCTAAACACTAGCCGATCCAGGAAAACATTTGGGGGGAGCATAGGCGTAGCCGGGGGGGCATTGGGGGCACATGCCCCCCCCCAGAAATTTTTCAGAAATATTGTTGATTTGTCTGTTGCAATAATGTGTGTCCAGAAACCTGAGTACAAAAAGGCAAAAACGTCAAAATTTTCCGGCGCTTCGCGCCTAGTCATTATTATTTATTGTTATATAGATCTAATGAATTAAAAAGCTTGAATCAGCTAAAATTATCCAGCACTTCACATCACTTTAGTAATTTCATGCACTATTTGTTCGTTGATTGGAACTGCGCATTGTTGTGCCTAATAGTAGAAGTGCGAAAATGATTATGTACCAGTTTGTCTATTCTCTGCTTTGTTTGTCTTTCTTTACAAGGACACATAATCCTATATTAAAAAAAGAAATGGCCAAATTCTCTTAAGTTTTCTGCGCATTTCCTGTTTTCTGAACTGCATCATGTAAATAAGAAGGCCACAAAATGGGCCTGAAAACGGTAAGAACAAAATTTTCATTGATACATTTTTCTATATCTTATTGCAGCGACCCGTTCCTGCGCTATGTAATTAACAGAGGTCAAAAAACGCATTTCAGCTCAGCAGTTTTGTGCGATGTAGAAGTTCATCAATTTTAAGTGTTTTAGGCTTGCTTGATTCAGAACCAAGATTTGGCCGATTTTGCGAAAATGTTAACGTTACTAATTAACATTAAAATGCTTTTTTACAAAATTTCCCTGGACTCTGCCCGGACTCCGATGGGAATGCTTGAGCGCGCCATCCCAGACCCCCGCAAACGTAAAATCCCGTTGTACACGTGCAACGAGATTTTAGGGAGATCAACCAGGTAAAAGAGTTAGGTATTTCCAAAAATTTTCGCTGTTTCGCGCCGGCATTAATTCGTCTTTTTTGTATGATTTAAGCGATATAAATTGAGTTTAAAGTGCAAAAACGTCAAAATTTTCCGGCGCATAGCGCCGCCAGTTACTGTTCTTTCTTTTTTGTAAAGCTCCAACATTGCACTTAATAGCCTGAATCACTCAAAATATCTTCAGACAAAGTTAGTAATTGGCAGTTTTCTTGTTAGAAGCTTAAAAACCTTCCATTTAACGTGCCAATATGTCCCGTTTATAGGGGTTTGACACGGGAGGTCTGGATAGAAAATCGGACTTTAAAGTCGGCTATCCTTCAAAGCCTGTCAATACCAAGTGTTCTTGCACGAGTTTTATTCGTGTGCCTCCAGGAAGAGAAACCTCGTCTGCATTCCGTAGGGTTCGAACCGTCAACCTTCTGCACCAGGTGCAACGGTGTTTACCACTACGCCACAAGGCGCCTTCTTATTAGAAGCTTGAACTGTCAAAATTCTGCTCTGTCAGACTATTAGTATTTACCGAGCTACAAAATGTTAAGGGCGGTAAAAAATGACTAAATTTCTCGGCACATTGCGCCAGTTATAATTTCCGAAATGTTCGTTAATAGAAAGGCCATTAATTCTACATGAAAACAGTAGAAATTCCAAAAATTTTCGGCATTTAGAGCCGCTTTACACTCTTTGCATTTTTGATCGTCAGAAACCCATAAATTAGCTAGGCTACATCAGTGTTTTTTATATTCGGCAAAAATTTTTTCCCGATGTTCAAAGACTTTTCGGGACCGTCTTTGTACAGGTACAAAGATTTTTGGGAAGACAAAAATTGCAAAAAAAAGGTCTAAAATACGTAGAAATTTCCAGCACTTCGCGCCGAAATGCGTAATTGTGTGTTCTATATATCTTCATACTGGCAGAAATTGCAATTTCAAAAGGAAAAATGTCAAATTTTTCGGCGCTTCGCGTCGTTTTAAGACGATTATTAGTGATTTTTGCTCTTAGAGACCCAGATAATCAGCTAAAATACACTACCAAAAGTCGAATAATTGTTTTTACCACACGAATATCGCTACCGTACCATATTATAGTACTCAAAAATTTGTGTTTTTAAAATGTACAAAGACTTTTGGAGACCATCTTTGTACATGTACAAGACGGACCTTGTACAAAAAAAAACACTGGGCTACACTACTTAAGGTCGAAAAACTCAGTTTTACTATACATAACGTTACTGGCATTCAATACAAAAGTAGTCTTAACAAATTTTTGTTTATACCCCCCGAACCGAAATCCTGGCTACGCCTCAGCCCCCAGACCGAACCTAATGTGAATCTATGGGTAACTGGTTCCCGAACAGATACGTACATATATTAGTCATACATAACAACGAACCCCAGCTCTTTTGTATTGTCGTCGGCAGATTTAGGAACTCTGACCTTGGCTTCAACAATACCGTTTCTCATCGTAATCAAAATTTCCTTTTTATAAACTGGATGAGCTATGTCCATAAACCTATAACACATGTCTGTAATCAATAAATAAGTTTGCTTCTTTCTTCCTACTTTCTATTCTTTTCGTAACATCCTCTATTAGTTTCTTTATTTACTATGTATGTACTTAGATGTTCTGCAGTGTCAAAATTTTGAACACGAATAGCTCCGCTTTGTTACTGAACACTCAATTTGCTGCATCATCAGTGAAGAGATTAATAACTGAGGTGACAGACCTTTTGTTTCTTAAAAATTATTTTGACCAGTCAACCAATTATATCCGTGTCTTCAGAAACGTCAAAAGATAGATTTAAACGACAAGAAGGAAACCCAGATCTGATTTATCGTTTTTTGAACTAAATGCCCTGAATTAAAGAATTAGAGAGTCTACTTGAAATAACCTCTTTTAGGTCTATGCTGTCTTCAACGAAGACTACCAAATAAGTAGGTATGTATATTTTGATTGCGGATGGAGGAAAAAACTATTTAATGAAGCATGTGTATAAGCTGCGACGTGCTGAAACTTAAAGAGAATAATTATAGATTTAAACTAAAGCGTACGTGTATACATAGCGATTGCCAGTTAAGAGTTGCAAATAATTTTATCAAAGGAGTAAATTAAAGTATATTTCACGAAACCTCGTATATAGAAATCGATTTTCAGCGCCTAGCGAGTAGCTACAAAAAGTGGTTTAAGGCTGTGTCTACAACACTAATAATTTTGTCATGCAAAACTTCACATGCATATTAATCGCTGCGTAGAAGATATAGCATGTTTTTAAGTTTAAACAGCTTTTGTAATCGATTTATACTGACTTTTAAACATTGCTATCAATGTACAAGGTTTTGTGCAAGCTGACTATACAATCATGCTCATGGAACGCAAACTTTGCTTGCACTTTTCAGTCTTTTAAAATGTACGAGTTTTGCGATTCTTAATTTGTTATCCCTTTTGAGACTTTTTACCGCAAATAGTTTTTGTCACCGCTTAATTCGTAAGTACCTTTTATTAGTACGTAGGTATATAGGTACACATATAGGTACCATGTTTACAGTATGCCTCACATAAGTTTGGGCAGAACCTTTTAGAACTATAAGTAGGTAGGTACTTTATTTGGCAAACTTATAGTATCGGGGACCGGCCGCACAGTCCGTTTTTGGGGCGGAGCATCGTTATAGGAGGGAAGCCATGATTGGTCAGACAAATAAGTGGTTTACTGCGTATTCTCACACGCAAAGTGAACAAGCGCAGGGCATCAATGATTTACGATCGGTAAAACAATAGCTACACTTAATATGGGTGAATAAATATGGGTAAATAACAGTATGCATTGTAGCTACAGGAAAAATCTAATTTGTGTTGCGCTATCCGTCGACTTAGTGTCAGAATGAATTTATCTGAGCTTAATGTAATTTAAAAGGGCAATTTAAGCGTTATTTAGTACTTTCAAAGCCAAAAAATCCTTCGCAGTAGTGTCGATTGCATTCCATGCAATGGAACCTATAGTCTGATCGAAGAATCGGCAAAACCACTTATTTGTCTGACCAATCATGGCTTCCCTTCTGTAACGAAGTTCCACCCCAAAAACGGACTGTGCGGCCCATATTTATTTACCCTTATTAACTGTAGCTGTTTTACCGGTCGTAAATCATTGATGCCCTGCGTTTGTTTACTTTGCGTGTGAGAATACGCAGTAGAACACTTATTTGTCTGACCAATCATGGCTTCCCTTTTATAACGATGCTCCGCCCGAAAAACGGACTGTGCGGCCGGTCCCCGATACTATAAGTTTGCCCTTTATTTCAGGTGACACTGCGCATGGATCACAATTATTAAGTCATTGAAAATTGATTACAAAAGCGATGTAAGCAAAACAAAAATCACGATACTGCACACAACAGTTGATAAGCATATAAAGTTTGGCTAAACAAAGTTGCTTTCCTGTGGACTTACTAGTCTATATCGTTACCGAAATCGTCAGTTGCTGGATAATAAAAACTCCTTGAAGCTTAAAAAGAATGCGTTTCACGGTCAAAGAATGTTTTTACTTTTCTAGCCAAGAAAAATTTTTGAGGAAGAGCAAATTTCGATTTTTTTATCTTAGTATTGACGCCAGTGCGTTATAAAATATCAGTTTTAGCTTCAGTACAAATTCTCTACCAGAATATCTGAAGATTATAAAAATTTACAAAGAATGAAATACTCAAATATGCGATTTAAAAATTAACGAAATGTCACAAACGTTAACGTTTGACAACTTACTAAAAAATCTAAAGTGCATACAAAAATGTTTTAAAGTGACGCCGTAGTTCTGGTATCCTGCGGTATATCGACTTATGGCGAGACGTTTGCCGATGTAGAGCCGCATTATTGCATCAAAATTTTAAATCACCTTTGTAGCCTGATTCATACGGATTAAATTCAATATAAAAGCGCACTTAAATGAAACTAACTATAGAACGCACTTTTGTAGCGAAGCCATGAGTTACGTATATGCTAACATCAGTAATTTACATATATTACCGCTATAAACTTCTAGAACATTCGATTTGGCAAAAAGTTATCTTAATCGTTGTTAAGTTGTTTTCGTTGATGTTGCTTTACTGTAATCATCCTAATAGGATAGAGTCAGTCGGAGTTCTGACGAGTTGGGGCTTTGTTTTTCGTTTGTCATGTCTTTACAAGTTATTGTTGTGTGCCGGTGTCATGCTGCAAAGTGTCCGGCATCGTAAAGTGTCCGGCCGGACACTTTAAGATGCCGTAAAGTGTCCGGGTCCGTCTTAAAGTGTCCGGCCTATGTTTGTGTAGCGTAATGTCATTTAGGAATGCTCTTGCTGGTTAAGATAATGTAACAATCAAGCACAGACGATTTATTTGATTTTTGGAATGATACAAAATTAGGTACCAAGACAAATTTTTATTTAAAGCGAATTGACAAAGTAACTAAGTGAAACGAAATAAAGAGAAGCAGGTGATGTCACGTAAAAATGCTAATATATATAGACACAGGGCCATATTTTCAGGGGCGGTGGCGCCCAGCTAAGCCCCTTGTGGCCGGAAAATTATTGAAAAGGTGAAGACAATGTGCAAAAAATTGGAAAATTGCATGTCTGACGTGAAATCCTTAAAAATTCGGCGCTTCGCGGAATATGTGGAGTATTTCCTATAATTCTGGTTCTAGTGCGATTAAAAAATGACACTTTTTAATTGCAAAATTTTAAAAATTCAAATTTTTATTACTTGTCTAAAAACCCCAAAAATACGGTTTTTGTGAAGTCATGAACTCCAGAATATTTATGCATCAGAAGCAACCAAAAAGTCATACGATTTTTGATCATAACAAGCGGTCAAAGGTCACAGCATTGCATTGTGCGTAAACAATAGTCAGTTTATTGTTGAATAAGTACATACATGCATATGCAACTTCGCTACTGTTACGAAAAATAAGAACAACATGACCCGGACACTTTACAAGGGCAAGGCCGGACACTTTACTGCTCATCGTAATGTGTCCGCTGGACACTTTGCCGCATCGTAAAGTGTCCGGCCGGATACTTTACCGCCCGGACACTTAACGATGCTACATCGGCTTGCAGCCGTGCGTTGTACATTTTGTGTGTCCATCTTTTATTTGTTGTGTTGAATTCAGCCATTAAAACCATTAAAACTGATACTTAACACAGGATAATATAAATCACAAACACGGTTTTAACAGAGGATTAAAATTTGCCATATTTCAAACCGAAAGGAAAATCATTGCAAGCTACTGCAAACAATGAGAGGATCAAATGTTTACGCTTTCCCTCAAAGAATTACGAAAAAGGCCCTTGATGCGATTGAAACAGCCGTCCTCCCTGCGGGCTTTGGTCATCAATGATGCCGTTTCTCGTCAATAAGAACACTTTTTGTATGAAGTGGATGGGCTTGAAATTCAGATCCATAAACTTATAACAATGATCAATGATTACTTTTGCATCTTTCTTACTTCTTTTCGTAAGCATCGTTCATTGATTTACTTATTACTTAACGTTAATCCAAATACGAGTACGATGAGTCAAAATTTTACAGGTTTTTGCTTCTCAGAGGAGATTAACAAGGAGAGAGACCTTTTGTTTCATAGTTATTTGAAATTTTCGAAATTTAGAATATTTTAAACTCGATTCTGGAAGTAGAGCTAGCAAGAAAATTTTTGCAGAAATATTCTCAAATGTTATTGATCAACTGTGCCTATAACTAAAACAAGACGTAAGAGATACAGAGGAAAGCCTAATTTGCCCGTAAACATTAATCTTATGCTTATTTTTTCGTAGTTGGTACAAATTATTTGGCTTGATAATAACTTGATAAAGTAAAGTAGTAGGAATGTCAAAAACTCGGTGCCTAAGATCGAATTCAAAGACAAAAACGTGAAAAAAATTTCGGAGCTCCGAGTCGGTCTAATCAACCATTTTATTTTTTACGAAGCTGCAGCATTGACTAGAAAAGCATTAATCAGCCGAAATATTCTAACCTTTCGCATCAATCAAACGATTTAATGGACTATCCGTCTATTAACACTATAAGCTTGAATTATCACGATGTTAAGGATGTGAAAAACAATATGCACTAGTCCAGTAATTTTTTTCGTGCCTTTAGAAGACATCAAAATATGGCTTCACCAGGGACAAGTACGAAAACGATTTCTGATTTACGTTGTTCGAAATATAAAGAGAGTATTGCTTAAACTGACCTCTGTTAGATACATACTGTCTTGAACAAAGACTATCAATTAAAAGTATTATAATTGCTAATGGTGCGGAATAAATATTAAATTAAGTAGATCAACAAGCTGCGAGCGACGCACTATCTGGAACCTAATTGAATAATGACGGGTGTAAACTAAAGCATACGCGTGTGAATAGCAATGGCCAGTTTTCAATTAAGAATGCAAATAAGTTTATGAAAGGCACAAATAGCAGCCATGCAGCGCAGACTGTTGTCAGCATTTTTTAATCTACCAAATTTTTAAATTTAGAAGTTATTCATTTCACCCATGTCTCTTTTGACCATATTTGGGCAGCACCAAAATTCTGGGGGAGGGTGCAAGATTTTTCAAAGGTCAAAAAATGGCGCTTAAAAAATGGTGGTATGGCAAACAACACCATTTTTCAACGTTTTTCATCGAGCACTTTCTCATCGAGCACATTGGCATCAAAAAATTGCGAAAAAACCAAAAAAAATTTCGAAAATTGAATTCTGGGGGGTGTATTTTGGTTTTTCGGGGAGCATACCCCAACCCCCGCCCGCCTAGGTGTGCTTTTGACCGCTTAAGGCCTTCTGAACTCGGAACTCATATTGCGAGAGAAAAAGGCAAAGATTCCATGATAAATCGATAGTCTTGTTTACAATTAAAGCATTGAACATTCAATTTTGAAACATCCTTTTTAAATTTAGCGAATATTTTTTCGGCTGTATATTTATTTGTAAAGGACTGCTCGGGATCGTCTTTTGCGCATGAAGGATTTTTCGGTATACAAAGACAGTTATAGGATAACAAAAGTAAATTTAAAAATGGATAGAAATCTAAAATTTTCTTCAAAATGCTTTAAAAATAACAGAGTTTATGATAATTCAGTTTTCGAAGAATTTCATTTTTTATTATATTTTTTAATTCGATAATTTTAAATCCTATTTTTAAGATAGTCTGCACTATATGTATTTTAGCATTTATAATTATCAGTTTCTGGGTTCATTTTGTGGGGCCCAAAAAAAGCTCATTAACTAAACCTTCCGCAGACTGACCCCTTAAAGCAGCCATGCTGTTCATCTATGTATGGATGATTATTCCATACAAGTTTCCTCACACAGTACTTATAACATGAATATATCTGTGAAAAAGTCATGCCCTGTGACTTTCTTGTCCCTAAGACCAGAGGCGAAGCCGGGATTTTGGTTCGAGGGGCATAAACAAAAATTTTTAGACTTCTTTTGCATTGAATGCTAGTAACGTCATGTATAATAAAACTGAGTTTTTCGACCTTTAGTAGTATAGCCTAGCTAATTTATGGATGTCTGACGATCAAAAATACAAAAAGTGTAAAGCAGCGCGAAGCGCCGAAAATTCATGGGATTTTTACCGTTTTCATGTAGAATTTACGGCCTTTCTATTGAAAAACAGTTCGAAAATCATAAGTGGCGCAAAGCGCCAAGAAATTTAGTCATTTTGTACCGCCCTTAACATTTTGTAGCTCTGTGAATAATAATAGTCTGACAGAGCAGAAAATTATCAAATTTGTACAAAACAATTTTAACAGTTTAAGCTTCTAACAAGAAAAGTGCGAATTACTAATTTTGTCTGAAGATATTTTGAAAGATTCATGCTTTTAAACGCAATGCTAGAGCTTTACAAAAAGAAAGAACAGTTACTAGCGGCGCTATGCGCCGGAAAATTTTGACGTTTTAGCTCTTTAAATTCAATTTATACCGCTCAAATCATACAAAACAGAAACATTAATGCCGGTGTCGACAAAGTGTCCGCGCCTTAAAGTGTCCGGCCGGACACTTTTAGGTATCTGAAATGTCCTCCCGGACACTAAAAGACACCTAAAAGTGTCCGGCTCTGCCTTAAAGTGTCCGGGTTACGCTGAGTATACGTACGCATATACGCCCACGCATATCACTCGCTGTACAATCAGGTAAGTAGGCATGTACACATAGGTGGGCGGCTCCAAAGTTCTGGGGTGAGGGGGGTGCAAGATTTTTTCGAAGGTCAAAAAATGGCCTAAATAGTGACGGTATGGCGAAAAAACACCATTTTTCAAGGTTCCTCATCGAGCACTATCCATTGGCAAATTTTCAAAACTTGAAATCTGGAGGGAGTATTTTGATTTCAAGAGGAGTATTTTGGTTTCTCGGGGGGTGCATACCCTCCTAAAACCCCTTCCCTCACGCCCAGGTATGCATGTATATATACGTACCTTGTACAATGTATTGAGGTACATAAATACAAACAAGATGATACATTACGAAGTTAATAATTGACTAGCAAATGGGGCGCTTCGCTGCCCCATCTGCTAGAGTGTTTGTAAACAAATAATATCTTAACCAGTAATTAGTATAAAAAAATTGAATGACTCTGCAATGGATCGGCGAGCGGTTTTTATATTTTTTATATCTAGCTGAGCTGCCCGGCGTTGCCCTGGCTGAACTTAGCCTCGGGATTGAGATGTCTCTTGTATTTTTTATTTTTCGGGACTTTTGATGTTTTTCGGATACTTCTAAAAAAATTGTTGGTAAAAACATATTGTATTTTTTAAATTTTTTAAAACTGTCTTTTGTCAACCATTTCTTTGATTAAATCCATATTCCTGACGTTATAGAATGGTTCTGAGAATTCTTTATCCTAAATCATATTTTTGATGTTCTGGGATGTTCTGGAAATTATACCATTAGATGGTTTGGGATGTTTAAAAATTTTGTTTGATCATAACCATATTTTTAACGTTTTGGAATATTAAAAAAACTTTTTTGTCCAAAACGATACTTTTGATGTTTTTGAAGGTGTAAAAATTTTTTTTGGTCAAAACCATATTTTTGATGTTTTGGGGTGTTAAGAATTTTTTTGGTCAAAACCATTTTTTTTATGTTTTGGGATGTTTAGAGATTTTTTTGGTGCAAACCATATTTTTGATGTTTTGGGACACCAATCTTACAGCACAGGATATGTTATAGCACTGGATATGGTATATCAAGTCCTATCTTGTAGCATGGGGAATGTTATATCACGTCCTATCCTGTAACACTGGGTATGTTATATCACGTCCTATCTTATAGCATGGGGCATGTTATATCACGTCCTATTGTATAGCATGAGGTATGTTACATCACGTCCTATTGTATAGCATTGAGTATGTTGTATCACGTCCTATCTTATATCGTCGGGTTCAACTTTGTACAATGTTCAACTTTGCTCTCATTGTAAACAAATGCAAAAAGTTGCATATTAAATTAGCCGCTAGAAGCAAAAACATTTGGATTTGTATTTTCGAAAGCCGCATGTTTGATGCTTTCTTTCGAAAGCCGAATGTTTGCTGCTTTCAATTGCTTCGCATTAAATTTCACGCGCGCTGGTTTACAAGGTCAAAATTTTTGACTTGGTGCAAGCTCTTTTTCAGTGATTAATCATGTTTATAAGTACCCGTACGTGATTTCCTTTCAGTCCGTCTCATACATGTTTTATGATGCCAGATCGTATATTTAAAGCAGCGAATATGGAATCAGCGGTCCCAGAAACCCCAGGGGCCAAATTTTGGAAGCAACAGTCAATCTGTGCTTCTGCAAAAAAGACAAAAACCTAAATTTTACGCTATGCATAGGGTACCTTTTGGGCTCCCGTATCTCAAAAACCAATCCGTGAATTTTCTTCCAAATTTTACAGTAAGGTCAGTCATAAGATATCCAATAATTGGTGAAAACTATAAAAAAATTTATCAGCTGCGATTTGAGATATTTGATAAAATACACTTGTAAATCACGTTTTTCTTACCGCATCACATAAGTTTACACTGTAGCGTAAAGTGGTTTACACCAGTCGATAGCGCATAAAAAAGTTGATCTAGGGTGGCTTTAAAATTTTACCCTGCGGCACTTGCATAAGCGGCTAGAGCTACCAAAACCTTTTACATAAATCCGTAGTTTCCGTGTTTCAGGAGTCCGATCGAGCCATTTTGATCAAAAAATTGTAATTAGCGCCCGAAAATACCCATTGAGTGAAAATATAAGTATCACAAAATTATCCAGTAAAAACTTTTTTGCCTCACAGACACACACACACTTACACACAACTCGAAGTTAATATTATAGATTGCTTATGATGCTACACTGTTCATAAAAAATCGTTAAAATATGCAGCAAACAGTATTCAAATCGGGTAGCATCACACTATGATTCAGCGGAATATGAACTAATCAGTCTCTTGTTTTAATATGAAGAGGCAAGTAAACTGTACACGGTTCCATTCACTCATGATTCAAAAAATACATGCCAAGACTTCATCATAGGTAGCGCGATAGCGCCACACATGGGCGTGGGGGTTTGGGGGGTATGCACCCCCAGAAGTTGAAATACCTCCTCCCAAAAATCAAAATACTCCCCCAGAATTCAAATTTTGAAATTTTTTTGCTTTTTTAGCGATTTTTTAATGCCATTGGATAGTGCTCGATGAGAAACGTCGAAAAATGGTAGTTTTTTCGCCATACGATCACTTTTAAGACCATTTTTTCACCCCCCAGAATTTCGGTGCTGCCCACCTATGGATAGCGCTACCTATAATATACTTGGCCATCCTTTTTTCTTATATGTTTTTCACAGCGAGTGCGAAATTTGTGTACCCCCTCACAGCTATAACGGCACACATCTGGGAGGTGCGGTTTTTAGAAATCGATGGATAATTAAAAAATTCGATGCCTATCTTTTTTTGTTTACACTCAATACCGAGTTAGCAATGAGTGTGTAAAGTGTAAACCGAAAAATCAAATAATTTGCGGAGGGCCGATTTTGTTTTAAAATGTTGCCCCGAGCTTTAGATTACGAATCTGACCTTAAAATTTCTTTACACTGAATGGTTCTTGCATAAAAATGTAAAGTATACGGGTTTTTTACTCTTTGCTTGTTTTCAGCTTATCTAACTCAATTTTGGTTTTTGTGCAGTGCAATTGTTTTTATCATGTAGATGGTCACAAAATTTCGAATAACAAATTTTTGTTTCTCTTTTAACGCAATATTGTAAAAAGTAGATGGTTTTTTACAGTTTTCATGTGCAGAAGCATATCGAACTTATTTTTACATTGTATACAGTCTGATTGGTTTTAAAAGGTAGACAGTTATTAAATCTAGTGAAATGTTTTTAATTTTTTTCGAGAAAGTAATATTATCAAATTTAGAGAGGGTTTACTGTAAAGAGTCTGGGACAAAAAAACGTTTTTTCCTGCCATATTCTCCACTTAGTAGATAGAACGTGGTAATTATCTTTAAAATGTGCCTCGTCCTAAGTGCTACACGGCAGAATTTATTTTGTATCTTTACAATCAATACTGCGTTATTAGTACAGATGTAGATGATGAATTTTTTTAAAAATGCTCTCCGTAAGGTCAGAATAACGAATCTGACCTTTGAACTTTTCTACAGCAAGTGTTTGTTCAGATATGAAGAGGTGAACTTTGAATTTTACCCCCATCTACTTTCTAATGCCGTTAGATAACTTCGTATTGCATATTGTTTGATCAGATTTTTCTTATTCGGAGGTTTTTGACTCGTCTTTAATAAATAATTATTTTTATTATCATAAATGCACTATTCTTAAAATCTAGTAGAATGATGAATATTTTTCAATTATTAGCGTAGTATTAAAATTCGCCGATATGTCGAGTTGACGCAGTGGCTTACGCATCTGTTCTCGCATGCAGATTCAGATAAAGACTAATGGGTTCAAATCTTCTGAATGCTGGCTTTTTTCATTCTTTTAACTTCTTTTGGCAAAACCATGCACTTCATAAGACTTATTTATCTATTTATGTTCTGCAGCTGACACTTTTTGTTTTTGAATTTCGCCTTGGTTCTCGAATGGAAGTGTAAAGAGTGCGAAAATTTGGGGGTAAAAAGACACATTTTAGTCGTGTTTTCGACATGTTTATGCCTGCCAACAACTCCGGTTATGAGATTTAAGAAATTTTTTCTGATAGAAATGTACTACGGATCAAGGGATATCCTGTGCTAGCCAGCAAACTTTTCCACAATCAATACGCAATTAGTACCAGGGATTTGAACTTTACACTCTAGTGGATGAGTAAAAAAACAGATTTTGTCCGAGATTTCTTTGCCAACATTTTCGGTTATGACTTTGGATGAATTGAATAAAATAAAAATAAGGTCTCTTCTAAGGGCTACACATCGAAGCAAGCCGCGTTCAAAAAAACATATTATTGTGTTATTTACAGGGGTGTAAAGTTCGAAATCTGAGGTGTAAAATGGGCGAAAAAACAGGTTTTTTTCGTATTTTGATTGGTAAATCATATCAAATATTCTGTGAAACATAAGTTTGGCACATACAAACGTACTAAAACCAAAGGGCTACAAACTGACCCGAACCGACTTTATTTACACTCAATGGAGTTAGGTTTAATTTAGTTTACAATGTGGTGGACAATGAAAAATACAGGTTTGTCAATTTTTTGTTTGCCTCTTTCTCTGTTCAGAAGTCGGGCGAGGACGAATAGGAATAAAAATAAAGTACTTCCTAAGGGGTACGCGTCACAGCAAATTGCGTTTGTTTACATCAATATTTAGCTTTTCCGGGAGGTGTAAAGTCAAAAAAAGGGGAAGTTAAACGTGTTTCTGCCTTGTTTTATCTGCCAAGTTCTGGGTTATGAGTCTGGACATAATCTCAAGTCTAAAAATTAACCAGAAACCAAATTTAATACGTCAGTTTGTTTGCACTCAACAGTGCTGTAAAGTGGTTTACATCTGATATTTATTTGTCCACGGTCCATTGTGTTAACTTAATTTTTTCATAAATGTTGATCGTAATATCACAGTAATATCAGAATTACGAATCCGACCGGAATTTTCTTAACACTCTGTGGTTGTGTAAAGTTTATACTGCATATTAACTTTAGTTCTAGAGCCTAGCGGAAGTTTAATTTTTTTAAACGCTCTACGTAAAATCAGAATTGGGAATCTGACTGTTAGTTTTCTCTACACCTAGTAGTTATGTAAAGTTTGCACTATTCGATTTGTTGTCAATATGTAGATTATACTACAAATTTATTTTAGTTCCAAATCTGAGCGTTAGTGTTCCTTACACTTGATATTTGCGTAAAGTTTATGCTGAAAAACTTTGATATGTTTAAAGAATGTAAGGTTGGCTTGTTTAAAAAGGATAATGCTGATGTTAAGAACAATATTGTTTTCCGCGTTCTTGGACTGCTGTCATTATTGTGGTATGCTACTGTATGTGTTTACTGATTGATTTACTCAAATCATGCTAATTAAAAGTAGAGTACTAGCAAAGAAAAATGCTCTGATGGAACAAAAAAGATGAATATACTTGGAATGTGGATTATTAAGGATATAAAAGGAGGGGACTAGGAAAAATCTATCTACAGTCGCAAAATCTGCTAAAAATCATACTTTCTCTAAGCAACGGAAAAAATCGAAGTATATTCTGCGGCCTCTAAAAAAAGTGTCTTTTTTAAATAATGTTCAAAGTTTCAGATAAGAAGGTATAAACGAAATCTGTAATGTTTATTTTTAATTGCTGGCAAGTAGCAACGCTGACAGGCTTCGTATCCTGATCGATAGAAAACTGAGTGGTATTGTATTTAAAGTTGTTTTATTTTGTTTTGAGCATTAAAGCAAGCAAAGCAGGGGCCGATTGATTAGTGCACACAATCCTTAAGGGCATGCTAGTGTACCTACATTTAGTCTGTTTCAAGTCAACTTAGGTGTTTGCTACTGTATTAAACCATTCATTCAATTGGCTTAGAAAGACTGTTAGTTTACTCAACATCATTTCCCATAGCTACTGCGAAGCTAATGTGCTGCTTTTTTAATCATTTTGTGGTCAAATATTCATTTTAATCTGTTGGCCGCAGAATATACTATGATTTTTTCCGTTGCTTAGAGAAAGTATGATTTTTAGCAGATTTTGCGACTTTAGGTAGATTTTTCCTAGTCCCCTCCTTTTATATCCTAATAATCCACATTCCAAGTATATTCATCTTTTTTGTTCCATCGGAGCATTTTTCTTTGCTAGTTTTATATATTGCCTATCATGCTACCATTCATACATGTAACAAGGGGTGGAGATCATACGTGGGCACCAACAAAATTCTGGAGGGGGGCTGCAAGATTTTTCAAAGGTCAAAAAAGGGCCTTAGAAATGATGTTATGGCGAAAAAACACAATTTTTCAACGTTTCTCATCGAGCACTATCCATTGGCATTAAAGAATTGCAAAAAAATAGAAAAAAATTTCAGAAAATAAATTCTGGGGGTATTTTGATTTCTGAGGGGTATTTTAGTTTCTCAGAGTGGTGCATACCCCCCAAACACCCTCGCCCAGGTGTGAAGGAGATTCCCATAATCAAATCGTAAATATAAAAATATAAATATCAATAAAAATAAATTGTATATTTCGCCTCCCCGATTTTGTATAAAAACTTGAGATGTCTAGCCGCTTTAGGTGCTTTCTTTCAAATTTTGAAAAAATTGAAGTTCGCGCACTCCCCTAATGGTTGGCGAACCCCCACCCAACACTTTGGGTCGTCAAATGCCTGCTACTTCACATGGGCAGTGGGCCAAATTCTGGCAGTCAGATGGAGCATAAGTGCAAAAAACGCTAAATCATTCAATTCTACGGATCTATCAATTTGGCGAGAGACTTTGGACTTTGGGGGTTCAAACCCTATCCTTTTACGTGTACGTATGATGCCCCCTCTATCCCAATGTTCAAATACATTTGTTCTCGCTTTTAGGCACGTTATTGTAGCCCGGACACTTTAAGATACCTTAAAGTGTCCGGCCGGACACTTTAAGGTGCCGAACGCCTAGGTGGCACCGGCGCGAAACGCTGGAAGTTTTTAGAAATTCCTAACCCCTTTTCCTGGCTTGTTCTCCCTAAAATCTCGTTAAAATCTCGTTGCACATGTACAACGAGAATGTACGGCTACGGGGGTATGGGGTGGCGCGCTCAAGAGTTCCCAGCAGGGCCGGGACAGAGTCCCGGAAAAATTTTGTAAAAAAAGCATAATGTTGACTTTAAAATCTTTTGCGAAATCAACCGAATCTCGGTTCTAAATCAAGCCCATACTTCTGAGCTGAAATGCGTTATTCGACCTCTACTAATTACATAGCACAGCAACGGGTCGCTGCCATAGGTGGGCGGCACCAAAGTTCTAGGGGGTGCAATATTTTTTCAAAGGTAAAAAGATGGCTTTGAAAATGGTGGTATGGCGAAAAAACACCATTTTTCAACGTTACTCATCGAGCACTATCCATTGGCATCAAAAATATTGTGAAAAAACAAAAAAAAATTCAAAAATTGAATCCTGGGGGGTATTTCGATAAAATGGGGGGGGGTTATTTTGGTTTCTAGGGGTGGAGGTGCATACCCCCAAACCCACCCCGCCACGCCCAGGTATGGTCGCTGCCAATATGGTATAGAAAAATGTATCAATGAAACTTTTGTTCTTACCGTTTTCAGGCCCATTTGTGGCCTTTTTATTAACAAGATGCAGTTCAGAAAACAGGAAATGCGGAAAAACATAAGAAAATTTGGCCATTTCTTTCGTTTAAAATAGGATTATGTGTCCTTGTAAAGAAAAGACAAACAGAGGAAAGAATAGACAAACTGGTACACAAAAGACAAACAAAGCAGAGAATAAATTAACTGGTACACAATCATTTTCGCACTTTTACTATTATGCTCAACAAGCATGCACAGTTTCATTCAACGAACAAATAGTGCAATAAATTACTAAAATGATGTGAAGTGCTGGATTATTTCAACTGATTCAAGCTTTTAAATTCATTGTATCTATATAACAATAAATAATAATAACTCGGCGCGAAGCGCCGGCAAATTTAGACGTTTTTGCCTTTTCGAGCTCAGTTTTCTGGACACATTATTGCAACAAAAAATCGACAATATTCCTGAAAAATTTCGGGAAGGGCATGTGCCCCCAACGCCTCACTGGCTACGCCTATGCCTAAGACTATACGTGGGCGTGGGGGGTATGCATCCCACAGAAGGCCGGAGTTCCCCCAGAAACCAAAATACTCCTCCAGAATTTAATTTTTGAAAATGTCTTCGTTTTTTGCAATTTTTTATGCCAACGGATTGTGCTCGATGAGAGACGTGGAATAATGGTGTTTTTTGCCACAGCATCATTTTAAAGACCATTTTTTGACCTTTGAAAAACACACCCCCGCAGAATTTGGGTGCTACCCAACCCACATGTGCCTAAGACCTCCGTTAAATAGGACAAATTTCTCCCTGAAAAGGAGTTGGCTCGCGATGTAACACAGAAGAGCCCTGTTTAGAGAACCTTGTTTTACTACTTCGAAGTTCGGACACCCTCTAGGGAGACAAAGCTTCTACGGAGAAGCTAAACGGATTAGTAGTGGCACATAGATATAGGAACACTACAATTTGTGTAGGAAACTCCATTCAGATGTGATGCGTTTAGACCCCAAGATTCACAAATACCCTCTGCAGGAATTATGGTGTAGACCTTTGAATTGAATTTCGACCTATGTTTTTTTTGCGATTTTTGAATTTCTGCCTCATTCACACTCACAAAATTTGGTCGCTGCCCTGGTTGGGACTGAACCGACTGAGCTGTCTTCCGTCGGTTTATTAAGCACATTGTTGCTTTTTACGATGCGTTTCTACTTATAATTGTAATTATTTGTTTTTTATTATATTTTTTTATTTATTCGTTACTTATATCTGTTACTTATTTATAGTTCACGGACTGACCAGATTATGTCCTTAAATTACCAATGCTCTATGTTTAGATAATTCTTTTTACGATGAGCATTTTTGCTTTTTAAAGACTACGACCTATTTGTTTTTGCCTATAGCGCAGACAAGCAGTCTTAGTCAGTATTACGGATCTTCTCGCTGCGGAGCGATAGGCCGCTTTTTGCGATCTTTCCTTTATGCTACGCTAATTTAGGTGCAAAATGCGCCTTTTTTCAACCCGCTCCAAAAATTTGATGCTCGAGCTGCTGCGCGCCTCGTACTAGTTTGACATTTGTCGCAGGGCCGAAAAAACATCTCAGTAAAAGTTCGCTCCGTTCCTGGTACGTCCTGGTATCCTACTAACCTTGTTGTACGGTCGTCGTCGACTGGTATTCTGTACAAATGTGTGTAGGAAAAAAATAGAATGGGCTTCCAAAATCCATTAACATTGAATATAAGTTATAAGTATGTATAACATTGGCCTTGAACGCAAGATTTAATATAATCTGATAATCAAGCGCGCATATACATAGCAAACTCAAATTCGGCGCGTAGGTACTGTAGCTCGCGCATTGTACGACCGTGCGATGCTTTTTATGTTAGAGGTGTTATCAGGAGCAGATATTGATGTCTGCTTTTAAAATAGGCGAGTTTTTCGGGACCTGTCTCCTTAATTCTTTTTAAAGCTGAGCATTTTATTTTTTAGATTTTATTTTCTACAATAGTTCGTCTAGTGATAAGTCGTGATAAGGCGCCGAAATGACAAGTTTTATCAATTATTATCGGGCAATAGTCGTTTAGTCAAATGCGTTTCTCGATACTTTTTTAGGGATTCGCACGTGTGTTTTAAATAGGATAAATTTTTTTGACGCGATTTACCAGACGACAGCGAACCCCGCACACAACAACACGACGACAATGAAGCGTCAAGTTCGGCATGTTTGAACTGAAACGAAACAGTTTTTTGGCGAAGTTTTATTTTGAAGTAAAAGCGCAACTACAGTAATAATAGTAAAAGTATTACTAATAATAACTGGATAGCTCCATTTGATGTACTCGAAGGGGCGAAAAAGTGATTTGAAAAAAGTGGGAAAATTTCCACATGCGCGCGTTTAGTGCCTGGTTCGGACTATCACGGATTTTTGATAGCGTTCCTCGCTATTTGGGTGCGCATGTTCGATTATTATTAATATTCTACTGCTTTGTTTTTATTTAACATCATTCTTACGGGTTTATTTGATGTGCATTGGCGTCGTGCACACGGTGCGTACGAAAGAATACGCGTGATTCTCGAGTGAATCCAATCGTTGAGGTGAATAAAGTTTTCAGAATTGTTTTTCGCGTGAAATACGCCATTTAGTGAAAATTTCGGCAAATAGTATGAATACATGTATTTTCCTTCAATTTAACTGGGTAATTCTTCAACATTCATGTGGTATATGCGCACATGGACGTGGAAAGATTGGACCACATGGCTTGTGGACCACAGAGAATCCAATAGACCTCCCCCAAAACAATTACCCACTGAATTGAATTTTTTGAGTTTTTTCAACGATTTCACTGCATCAGATGCTATAATCGATCACTGACCTTACACCCCCTAGATATCAAAAACACCTGAATGAAATTAGAAAGATCCACAGAATTATATTTTTGAGAATATTTTAGTCTGCTTCGTTTTTTTTGATACCAATAAAATTGATGGAAAGTGCGGAAAAATTGTTTTTGTCCTACTAACAATTTTCGACTCTTTTCTGGCCTATGAAACTTTTCGGACCCAGCCCAGACGCAGACTTCTTCCCCAGAATTCGGGCCTTATCCATTTAAACGAAAACTATTGCCATTTTGATATGTCAAGTACTTGATTTTCGTTTCAGCTTGTTTGTGAAATTTTAATTTAGCTGCAGAAGCATTTCAAAAAATACATCATCATCATAGGTTGCGCGATAGCGCTACCTATAATATGCTTGGCCTCCTTTTTTCTTATATGTTTACCACAGCGAGTGCGAAATTTTTCTCCCCCCCTCACAGCTATAACGGCACACATCTGGGAGCTGCGGCTTTTTTTTAATCGATAGATAATTAAAAAAATTCGATGTCGCTCTTTTTTTGCTTACAGTCAATACCGAGTTAACAATGTGCGTAAAGTGTAAACCGAAAAATCAAAAAATTTGCGGAGGGCCAATTTTTTCAAAAATGTTGCCCCCAAGCTGTAGATTACGAATCTGACCTTAAAATTTTTTTACACTAGATGCTTGTTGCATAAAAGTGTAAAGTATACGTGTTTTTTACTCTTTGCGTGTCCTTCAGCTTATCTAACTCAATTTTGATTTCTGTGCAGTCCAATCACTTTAATAATGTAGAGGGTTGCATAATCTCAAAACCGAATTTTTTTGTTTTTCTTATAATGCAATATTTCTTTATCTGTGATCGCTTTAGTGTAAAAGGTTCGAGACGAAAAACGATATTTCTTTAACTACTCAGCTAAGTAGGCGGAACATGCTAATTATGCTTAAAAGGTGCCCTGACCTTAGCGTTACAGATCCCAGTTTATTTTGTTTTATACACCCAATATTGCGGTATAAGCACAAGTTTACACCGAGAAGCATTTTTGCGCCCAGAGCGTCGTAGATGATGATTTTTTTAAATGTTCTCCGTAAGGTCAGAATAACGAATGTGACCTTTAAACTTTTCTACAGCCAGTGTTTGTTGAGGTATGAAGAAGTGAACGTTGAATTATACTTACACCTATTTTCTCATGCCGATAGATAACTCCGTACTGCATATTGCTTGATCAGGATTTTCCTTATTTCAGAGGTTTTTGACTCTCTTTAATAAATAACTACTTTTATCATCATAAATGCACTATTCTTAAACTTCAGTAGAATGATGAATATTTTTCAAGATAGTATAGTCAAACTGAAATCTTTCCGATATGCCGAGTTGGCGCAGGAACGTAATCAGGATGTTATTTTGGGGGTGTCTGAACAGTTTTGGGGGTCTCGAATGGTAAAAAACGACGTTCAACTTGAAGATGGCTTATTTTCCTTTACTCCCCCTTTGAATTTTTTTGTGACGATTCCATTTTGGGGGGGGGGGGGGGGGGGGGGGGTCAAAAGACCCAACTGACCCCCCTCTGGTTACGTCCATGTGGCGCAGTGGTTGACAACTCCGTTCTCGGATGCGGTCGTAAGAAAAGAATGATGGTTCGAATCTTCTGAATGCTGACTTTTTCATTTTTTTTTAATTCTCTTGGCTAAACCATGCACTTCATTTGACTTGTTTATCTATTTAGGTTCTTGCAGATAGCACTTTTTTGTTTTTTAAATTTCGCCTCAGTTCTCGAATGGGAATGAAAAGAGTGCAAAAATCTGGGGGTGAAAAGACACATTTTTGGCCGAGTTTTCGACTTGTTTATGTCTGCCAACAACTCCGGTTATGAGTTTTAGGAATTTTTTTTTCTGACAGATATGTACTATGGATTAAGTGGCTATCTTGTGCTTACCAGCAAACTTTTCTACAATCAATACGCACCTAATACCAGAGTTTTAAACTTTACACTCTAGTGGATGAGTAAAAAACAGATTTTGTCCAAGATTTCTCTGCAAATTTTTTCGGTTATGAGTTGGGATGAATTGAATAAAATAGCCATAAAGTAACTTCTAATGGCTACACGTCGAAGCGAAGCCGCAGCTAAAAAAACGTAATATTGAGTTGTTTATGGGGTGTATAGTTCGAAATCTGAGGTGTAAAGTGGGCGAAAAAACACGGGTTTTTTTCGTATTTTCATTGGTTAATCATATCAAATATTTTGCGGAACATAAGTTTGGCACATACAAACGTACTACAATCAAAGGGCAACAAACTGGCCAGAACCGAATTTATTTACATTCAATGGGGCGTTAGGTTCAGATTTTTAAAAGTTTACAATGTGGTGTACAGTGGAAAATACGTGTTTGTACATTTTTTGTTCGCCACTTTCTCTGCTCAGAAGTCGGGCGAGGTCGAATAGGATAAAAATAAAGTACTTTCTAAGGGGTACGCGTCACAGCGAATTGCGTTTGTTTACATCAGTATTTAGCTTTTTCGGGAGGTTTTAAAGTCGAAAAAATGGGGGACTTGAAAACGTGAGTCTGCCTTTGCTAGCTTTCTCGTCAAGTTCTGGGTTATGAGTCTTGGACATGATCTCAAGTCTAAAAATGAACCAGAAACCAAATGTGATACGCCAGTTTGTTTGCACACAACAAAGTGGTGTAAAGTGGTTGGCATGTGATTATTTAATTTTTTTATGTAATGAAATCACGCTAATTATAAGTAGGGTACTAGCAAAGAAAAATGCTCCGATGGAACAAAAAAGATGAATATACTTGGAATTGTGGATTATTAAGGATGTAAAAAAGGAGGGGACTAGGAAAAATCTACTTAGAGTCGCAAAATCTGCTAAAAATCACACTTTCTCTAAGCAACGCTAAAAATCGAAGTATTTTCTGCGGCCTCTAAAAAGTGTCTTTTTTAAATAATGTTCAAAGTTTCAGATAAGAGTGTATAAACGAAATGTATAATGTTTACTTTTTTCAAATTGCTGGCAAGTAGCAACGCTGACTAGCTTCGTATCCTGATTGATAGAAAACTAAGTGGTATTGTATTTAAAGTTGTTTTATTTTGTTTTGAGCATTGAAGCAAGCAAAGCAGGGGCCGATTGATTAGTGCATACAATCGTTAAGGGAGTGCTAGTGTACCTACATTTAGTCTGTTTCAAGTCATCAAGTCAACTTACGCGTTTCCTACTGTTTTAAACCATTCATTCAATTGGCTTAGAAGGACTGTCAGTTTACTCAACATCATTTTCCATAGCTACTGCGTAGCTAACTGCTGCTTTTTCAATCATTTTATGGTTAAATATTTATTTTTATCTGTTGGCCGCAATATATACTTCGATTTTTTGCGTTGCTTAGAGAAAGTGTGATTTTTAGCAGATTTTGCGACTTTAAGTAGATTTTTCCTAGTCCCCTCCTTTTACATCCTTAATAATCCACAATTCCATGTATATTCATCTTTTTTGTTCCATCGGAGCATTTTTCTTTGCTAGTTATATATAACTGGCGATATAAGAAGTATGGGTGCGATAAAAGGACATTGATCGTGAATTTCTAGGTCATTTTCAAAAAATCCGAGCCATTTTTTCATGGATTAAACCAACGATGAGAATAAAAAAATCTAGTCGAACTCTATACCTGATTTATGATTTTATTCAGTAAAATAGTTTTGCAATTACTTTTCAAAACGTATCTACATATTTTTAGTTATAGAAATCGTAGCGACGCAGTGATTCAGATGGAAAATGTACAGTTTTATGACTTGATCTGTGTTTGAAAAGGTTGAGTAAAAACACGTGGTAATGTTGCTCTTTGCTCGAAGTGCTTCCTTTGACCTGAATTCAATCAAATGATACAGTATGACTTGGATTTCATTATGTTATGTCACATAATTTTATTACGATTAGAAAACCGTATTACGCCGGAAAAAATAAAAATTTTGTGGGTGTGTGGAGGGCGTGCCAGCAATAGACCGGCGTTTTTCGCACGCCTGACGTCTGTAAACTTTTTTCGCAACATCTGAAAATTTTTCTATGAGTTTTTTGTATCATTTTCCACACAAACACATGCACTGTAAAGGATAGTAAGTGAACATTATGAACGGAGAATTTTTGAGATCTAGCGAACCAAAAACGTGAAACGGATTTCGGATGAATTTGACCGTAAATTTCTAACAGCAAAATTGACCTCCAATCAAGCATGAACTAACTTGTTTTTCGTCACTTCCCTGCACATATATTTTATACGATCCCTTATGATGTATTATTTTCCATATAAAAGAACGAAAATTGTTATCACAAGAAAAATCAAACTTACTTATGAGCTGTTTTCGACGACTTTAAGAATTTTGACCATGAGTTTACTGATTTTTATTTATTGAACTTTATTATTACGAATTAATTAATTATTTATTGATCCGAACCTCGGAATTCGACACTGTGCGCCAGTTTGTCTAAATCAAGTCCATGGAGGATCCCTTGTCTGAATTTGGCTTTTCACATTCTTTTTAAGCTGAAGCTTAGAGACCACTGACAAATTCCAGGACGCTGAGGACTGCCAGGCCGACCCATTTTTTTGCAAATTTTTTTGTATATTTTTACATTTTACTCTTCTTGTAAAAAAATTTTTCTGGCGAAAACCTAACTGTTACGGTTTATATTTCGTACTACTTTTAGCAAAAAAAAATTTCCATGCTTTGTTTTTAATATCCATAATATTAATGAATAATGATATTGATAAATCATCAATCCTTAATATTTAATTTATTCAATCCTTGCAATACAGGAGCCACCTATTAACACAGCGGTGAATTTTTCTCAAGCTCACGATTTGCATATATTTATTATTTATTCTTTTTAAATGTAATTTGTCGGCTCACAAAATTGCCGAAAATTTTAAAAAAGTATTCGCAAAATTTCTGCACCATTAAACGGAACAAAATGTCATTTTGCGCAGAGAATCATGAATTTTTTATCAGTGTTTTCAACAATTTGTCAATAAATAGATGTACAACGCCTTCACGAAAATCTAGATACGACAATTTTCAAAAGGCATTTAACTATTTATGTGGTTTCTATGTGACCACACATGGGCGAAGGGATCTGCACACCATCCGAATCTGGCGGACCCCCAAATCGATAGACCTCCTTAGCTTTTTTTAGCACGACCCCTATTAGCATCAGTGCTAATGAAAATTTTTTCAATTAGCACGGGACAGGTTACATTGGCACGCCAGTTTTTTACCTGTATAACAATCTACATAGTGTCAGTAATGCATTTTTCTTGATCAATGCTATTTCGAGATTTAAATAAATCAAAAAATTCATGGTAAATCACAATTATTGGCTTCCTAATGCTCAAAAACATCAGAAATGATAATGCGGTTGCTATATACTAGTTTGATTCAAAACAGACATCACTGCGCTTATGAATTGAATCATTAATGAACATAACGAAGCTTATTTTGTCTTCAAACAACGGAACACAGTGCAACGTTGTCACAAAGTAATTACTATGTGCTAAAAATTGGTGACCATTGGCTTATGGTACGGCTGACTGGCTGTCATTCATGTACTTTTAATTTCGATCAACAAGAAATTTTAAAAATTTTTATCTCGCTTCTGCTAGAAAGGCGCATATCATGAAATTGGTTTTATGTTGATGTTCTAAGTTCAAGGATGTAGGATCAACATAAAACTTTTATGAATGTATGCTGAAATTTTGGTCGCAGCAAACATAAAAAGTTTATATGGATTCTACAAATTATTTTTTTACAGTGTAAGGTCAAATCTAGACAGAAATTAAAATTTTCCTGCCAAACTGCTTAAAAAGTGGTCAGTGAATTAGTCAAGTTGTGCGCTATTCGAGCACTTATATTGTTGCATATATTTCAAAGCATATTGACAGTGCTTTCTCAAATAATAACGCTTTTCATTGTGCTTAATGTGCAATCTACACTATAAAATTATAGACTCATGCCTACGTGCAACTTCTGTTATGCTCATAAAATATCCGAATATCATTAGCTGTAATGGATGCACGATTTTTATTTTTATTCACTACCTGTCAAAATTTGATGACGCTTTTAGCGCGCTTTTCATAAACGGATCTCTTACTTAGCACTTAGCTACGCTACTTGCGCACGTAAACCCTGTGTATTTGGATCGTGACCCGCTTGACTCACCGTCCCGCTAGACCCACCGTCCCGCTAGACCCACCGTCCCACTAGACCCACCGGAAGTCTCGCTAGACCCACCACGTTCATAATGAGGTGTCCCACTAAACCCACCATTTTGCGACCGTCCCGCTAGTCCCACTGTCTCCGGAAGACCCACCCGAATAAATGAAGTACAAGTGAATTGAAAAATAGTTATCAAGACGCTTAAGTGAATTCTGCAAAATTTTTTGTAATCATTAATTTAAAAGCAAGTTTGAGGTGTGTGATAGTCAATAACAAGCGGATAGTTTGTTTTCATGGATGTACAATTGTATATAATTACCATAGGTACTTCATTCGAATATGACAAGTCGGTAGGTACATTAAAAATCAGCAACTTTTATCATATCAAACATTACTGCCTTATTGTGAAATGAAAAATAGTTATCATTTTCGATTTTTTAGTGAGAATTTGCAACATCCGTTCGGCCCGATAATTGTTGAGCCGTCTTTGTGAAATGCCTACATGCTTTTCATCATATTCATATGTGCATATCTGTACTGTTATTGGAATGCAGTGTCAACACTTCAATCTGTGTGCCTACTTAGTATGCAGAAATTCCCTGACGGGAGGATACAAAGAGTACAATACCATTACGATAAGAAGCAAAAAATGAACTTTGAAATGTGTTTGACAAAAGTGTATTCCTTGACATGAAAATAAAAATTTATTCTTAAAAAAATAATCGACCATGGATGGTTACTTTGTAACATTAGATTTGCAGCTATAGACGCACGCACGCACATATCTTCTTTGCATGTTATAATTTGTAACAACGGCGGATTCAGGAGGGGCGGTACCCCCTTAGGGGTACCGCCCCCTCCCCTTAGGAAAATCCTGGATACGCCACTGATTTGTTATGTAAACAATTTCATGCAATAATATACTAAATTTATTCATTCATCAATAAAATTTAATTGATTAGGTGGTTAATTAAATGTAATTATTTTTTAATTAATTATTTATATATTTGACTAAACATGTACACTCGAATGCATACACTATGCAAGCGTTTCTGTTTTTGCTTATAAGCGTACATAATTTTCTTCTCTGGTGGGTCTTCCGGGATAGTGGGTCTAGCGGGACGGTCGCAAAACGGTGGGTCTAGCGGGACATCTCATTATGCACGTGGTGGGTCTAGCGATACTTCTGGTGGGTCTAGTCGGATCTCCGACCGTCCCGATTCTCCGACCGTCCCAATTCTCCGACCTTCCCGATTCTCCGACGTTCCCGATTCTCCGCCTAATGCTAAAAGAGGTTATTTTTAAATTCGCGAGAATCTCGATTCTCCGACCGTCCCGATTCTCCACCCGTCCCGATTCTCCGACCATGGTAAGATTTGACAAGATATTGATATGTTTAGTTGATATGTTTTACTGCAGTAAAATGGAAATTGTTTAACGATGTAGTCTTAACTTTGTCGCGATTAGAGATGACAAATCGAATTTCACTATTTATACAGTTTGATGTAACTTATGTTTATTCTCACTTTTTTAAGTCGAAATGAAACGAATAATTGTAATGTCAGACAAAAAAATTACTTTGTCACATTAGATTTGCAGCTATAGAATATCACTCTTTATTTTATTGAATGACAAAAATAATACGTAATGAAAAGAATCCGTAAAATTACATAATAATTCAATCTCTAAATAAGTCCTTTATTGAATGTATGTACAATCGCTATTCAGCAGTTGATTGACATGTGGTTTATGCCAACTGTCATATTTGAATCTGCAGTCGGAGAATCGGGAAAAGTCGGAGAATCGGGATGGTCGGGGAATCGGGACGGTCGAAGAAACGAGATTTTCGCGAATCTTAAAATAACTTCTCTTAGCATTTGGCGGAGAATCGGGACGGTCGGAGAACCGGGACAGAGCGGGTGGGGTCAAGCGGGACGGTGGGTCTGCGAGACGGGACCGTGTATTTGATGTGAGCACATAATTATCATAAACACGTGCTTTTTGGTGTGCCAAGTGTGTACTTTTACACAGTTATACGCGCTCCTTAATATAAATTTGTTTTTCGACCCGCTTCTCTTTAATTCGTCACTTTTTGAAAACCTTAATTAGCAATTTGACATGTTTTAATCAATCGAATTATGTAGCTATCCAATATGATGAACAATAGCGCTTCTTGCTCAAAAATTCGTTTCTATGGACTATTTTGCATGCTATTTTTGTGCTATTATTGTTTTCCTTAACATTTTTGACCTTCACTCATCTCTCGACGTATCATATAAGCTGTTTAGCACATCATAAAGACTATAATGTCTGTTTCCTTTAATTTTATGTGAACAATTTTTCGCATGATGATTTCTTTATATTTTTATGGCGAATCCCGAAAAACTCTATTTTGACGACCCGCCAGATGCATACAGTTCTATCCGCATAGCTCTAATACTCGTATATTTTGAAATCCTACTCCAAAACGTATTCGGTTGTCCTCCAAGTTCAAGTTTTACGTTTGCGTATCGTAATTATTATTCGAAAAGTCCTAGCGCGGCTTACCTTGAGCTAAATTCGGAAACACCTCGCGTTTACTTTGGCAACGTCATAATGCATTTGAAGCGAAATAACCGAAAATTCAAAGTCATTTATTATTCATTGTCGTGTCACCAACACTGTCGCCTTTTTAGTCACTCTCGTAGTTTATGCTTCGTCATCTCTAAAAATTTGTACATTCATATAACAACAATTTTTAGTTATATCGTCTCTTAAATATTCCCTATTCTAATATATGGGCATCGAAAGTCCGAGCTAGACGGTCACTATTCGAAGACCTTGATCCAGAAAAAGAATTCTTTTCCAACTTCAAAGGCGCATATCTTTTGTTACAGCCGGTTGTCGTTAATGAGTGACCCTGCCTTCTTGATTTCGGCGGCCTATTGTGCGATTTGGCGCAATATTTGGACTGACAATGCCAAAAATCACTGTGAATAGATTTAAGTGCAACTTAAAATTGTTGAAAGTAGGTTAACCCTTGGCCAGCAGAGGCCAAATGTTGTCACGCATGCATTTATTACAACTTTACTGGATTATATTCTTTTTATTAAGATTCATATTTCTAAATGTTTGTCACTTACATTTTATGTATTCTGGAATTAGGGTAGCGAATGATTTTTTTATGAATTCAAAAATTCATTACTCATTTTAATAGATGATTTTTTGAAACCTGTTGAACGTTTGCAAAATCGTCTCAGCGTTATAACTTATTTGAAAATTATTAAAACTCTACAGCTTAGACGGCACGAAAATTTAAAATCTGATTGTGCGGAATTAAGTTTTGAAACTTGCCCATCTTTTCTCACAAAAATTTAAAGTAAGCACTTGGCAAGTTTTGTTTAGCCCCAAGAGTGGAAAAATAGAAAATTTTCTTTAAAATATTAATGCATGTGGGACGAAATTGAAGGAAAATCAAAGAATCTTATTTAAAAGTGCATGAAAACGATCAGAAACAGAAGGATTCTAAAATTTTATTTATACTTGTTTTTGAGCTTATTTTGGCTTAGAAAGCTCGCTGACTCACCCCACTCCCGACCGGCTGATTTGCCAGGACCAACTATGCTTTGCATCTATAATCCCGACCATACATGGGCAGCAGCCAAATCCTGGGGAGTCTGAGTGGTGTACAGCTGCAAAAATACCAAAAATTATATTCTGGAAATCTAGATATTTCTGGGGCGTCTACTAGAATCTCGCGGTCTTAACCCCCTTCACCCCCGCACGCCCATAATTGATCCCGAGACGATGTACTAGGTGAAAAAGAATTAGAAGCATTTGTCTATCTAGTTTTATTTTACCTATATTTTTTTAAAATCTTAAAAATCATATATTTGAATAAAGTAATATAGATAAATGTATAATACATCCTTATTATTACTTTGCCTTCTATTTTTCCACTTATTCTCGTATTCAAATTAATATAGCGACTGAAATTTTCAGTTCAGTTAACATGTGGGCAATAGTAAAAAAAATTGGAGTCTTGAAATCTTTGGATTAAAAAAAAACATTTTAAGAGGATGTTTTCGGCAAAAGGTCATCGTAACGTTAAGATAAGTTCAAACAAATTTCTGTATTGCTTATAATAAGTTTTTCTCTAAACGACCCTCAACATCTTCGGGCTGTCCTATTAAGCAAAATAGTGGAAAAACAGCGTTTTCTAACTTTTGTTGATGATGAAGGCCTTATAGCACAGGAATTTTCAAGCACACACGGACTTTCCTATAATCCGACAGACCCCCTGAATTAAATTTCTAGTACTTTTCGCGATTTTGCCTCATCAGACCTCCCAGAATCAGATTGTTACTCAAATGTATTCCGGTTTCGGCAAAGCCGTAAATCAAAAACGTCCATTGATATCACATTTTAGGTTTGTCTTATCTTTTATTAAGTTTTGTACCACGGAACCTAAGAGGTAAAAATAACGATTCTCGCGCTCCTTAGTTCCGATAACTTTTAAGTTTCCGTCACGCGTCCTAAAATTTATTGTTCAAAAATAAACTTCTAACGCAGAGCTCAATAAATTAAGGAATTACTTGGAAACAAATTTTTCCGAAAAAATGCAGAAAATTATGATGTCGGTCAATCTTGCGGTTTAAGTTCAGACACACGCGAATATTGCGTAACTAATCCCGTTTTATTCGCAATAGCTACTTATTTACGATGTATGGCGGCGTCGCCTTTGAATACACAGAGTAGGACAACACGCGGACGGGTTTTAGGCCATAGCCCAATTTTCTGAGTACGGCCCCGGGCCATTCGCAAGGTTGCGTCGGCCTTAAACGTGTCTGCGTGACAGACGGGCGCTAATTCGCGTTCTAGAAAAAAACCGGGTTCGCCTAGAATTCTAGAGCACCAATTTTGGTCACGTGTATGTTCATATATACGATGTGCTTAGAACGAATTGACCCCCAATTTTTAACTTAAAATCGCGCGTTCTACAAAAATATCGTTCCAAAATTTTCTTGTACACGTCTTAAACGCGTCTATTTACAAAATACGTTTTTAAACATTTTATACACATATGTATGCCTCTTTCCTTAATTTTAAACCGCAAAATTCAGGTTTTACGAGATTTTTATATTTATATAATATAGCAAAGCGCGCTTTACTTCGTTAACAAGACCCCAACCCGAAACCCGGTTGATCAAAAGTCTCCCGTCTGTCATCTTTCTCTACATAAATACTTTGTATTTTCCGAATAATAAAGTTTGATCCAAATTTTTCCGGACTCTCAGGACGAATGTTTAGACGGCAACTTTGACGTCAGCGCCAAAATTATTTATTTAGTACTACGAGTCGCGTATCCGGTTTTTGGGCAATTCGCAGATATTCCAGTACTACTTATGATATCCTCTATTGTTAATTTTTATTACGCTATGCTTTATTATAGGCGTGCGCGCAAGGTTAATTTTTGGGGGCCGACGCGTATTAGTTTAGTTGGTTAATCCAGTTAGGCGAGTATTTTTAATTGGGGACACGACGACGAATGACGGTGTGTATTTATATCCGCCGAAATTGGAATACATTTCTGACTCTATTCGGCTGAAGTTTCGCCATACTTTATACGAATAAGTTTGGCGAATTCATCCGGACAAACGACGATTTCTCAAGGCGGCTTTAGTGGGCCCAGTCAAATTTTTTTGTACATGAAGGCTTCAAGGAGTGGATCTAGCCAAATTTTTTAACGACGGTTTCGAGGAGTGGTCTTGGCCGAATTTTTTTTTCGGCACGACGGATTCAAGCCAACTTCAGTGGGCCTAGTGGAATTTTCTCGACACGGCGAATTTGAGGAAGTTTAAGTGGAACTATCCAAATTTTTTTCGACACGATGGCTTCAAGGAAGAAGTGAGCCTAGCCGAATTTTTTAGACTGGAAAATTCCCTAAGCATTATGTTTCACTCGACATTCGATAACGATATAGCTGCTTGCTTAAACATGATGCGATCGCCCGTGATACAAAACACTTACGGATCGATCGACTATCGAAATTCGTCGAAATCGTCCGACGGTCGCCCGGGCGATTTTTCGTACGACGCCGCCGCCGACGAAATTAAGGCGCGTTATCCGACGGGGAATTCATCCACGCCTTTGAATCAGACGGATACGATTCATTGCGATATTTGTCCGCATATAACAGAAAATTCTCCCTATGTTATTCGCCCCGTCGCCCAAAGAATCGGTTGCACCGCGGACGCTTCCTCGTGGCAAAATCTTGGCGGCAGTTCCAATGCGATTTTATCTAATTTTTCGGGCAAGACGCCGGAAAATATTTGGCCCTACCCGGACCCGCCTTATTTCGACGGTTTCAATTGGCCCAAATTCACAACGCCGCCCAATGAACCCCGAAAACGCCGGGCGTCGATTTCGCCCGAATTTCAAAGCCTCGAAAGCGACCAGCACAGCCCCAGCGCTGACGGCAGCGCCGACAGTCCGCCAACCAATCGGATCAGTCCGCCATTTAGTCGAAACGCGACGCGTACGTTTTCGTACGGCCGGACCTTGATCTCTGACCCCGACGGCGCTGCAACCGCCCGGGCTCATTCGGCGGCGGCTAAAATTGGGCAGCAGGAGAAACCGCCGTTGGGACCGGCCGATCAGGTGGCATGGCTGTCACATTATGTCGGCGAACCGGAAAAGTACGTGGCACGTAGTCAAATAATACGCGGCTGCCGCAGCGTTTCGGCCTTCTCCAACGTCGCCCAATCGATCGGGGGGCCTTTATCGAAAAATGGCCCAGGGCCGATGACCCAAGTTGACCCGATGACCCCTGCTGACCTTTTTGTACCCCAACATCATTACGGCGTTCGACGAATAAATTCGATGGATCAAAGGGAGCACCGTCGTCGTTTGACCCTTGACCCCGTCGTCGTGAGATCCGCTGCCGATCGTATCGATCTTATTTACGGCGATTATCTGGACGACGATCCGCTTGTGTGCGCTATATGCAACGATAAATCGTCCGGGCTTCACTACGGCATATATACTTGTGAAGGGTAAGTGAATTGCATTGAGAAATTTAGTTAACAAGAATATAATGCGTAGGCATTTTGTATCCCTCTCTTATGGTACTGTGAGCTTATATGATCTTAGGGGAATATAGAGGCTTTAAACCCCTAAGAAAGTTATACCCCTCTAGAATTCGCGATTTTTCAAAACATTCGCATTAAAGTGCTGTTTTTAACTTTTCTAGCTATATGTATATAAATTTACTCCATTTTTTTAAATATTTTTCAAAATTTTTTTAGGTTTTTACGCTCTAGAAAGATAGAACATCGTGAGAAACGCCGAAAAAAACAACATTTCTAAAGCGTGTCCACCGTTTTTCAGCCCAAGAAGGCATTTTAAGATTTCATCCTCTTCCATCCCCAAATCCCTAGCTGTGCGTGTCTTCCTCGGAGTGATTTCGACACCTGCATAAGATTTTATAATAACAAATTTGATTCTATTAAAAAATGCTGGCAGTAATCTTCCACGTGCACTTCTAAATTCAACTAAAGAGCAATAAAGTGTTGTAAGAAAATATTTTGCTTAATAAAATAGGTATTAGTGTCGGGAAGAGCTTGATTAATATGTCAGCCTATTGAGGTAAAATGTTAAAGATCTGCAAATATTTTTTCATTTATCTGTGCAATAGAAAATCTTTTTAATACTCATGTAAACATTTTTTCTTTTACGGTCGGTAAAATCTCAATCTCTGAAAACCTTGAAAAATTATATACCATTCTTTATTCTTTAAATTACATTGAAATATTAAATCGCAGAAAATATTTTTATAATTTTTGTCTTTTGCTTCTTTGTATTCTTTATTTGCTGTCTGTTTATCTGAAGGATCGAACACGAATTCATCCTTTGCAGAGTGCACAACTATCGGTGATGTCTCAACAGCCCCATCGAGTCCAAACAGCCCCACCATCCCAATAGCCCCACCGTCCCAACAGCCCCACCGAAAATCCCACCAGCCAACCCGTCCCAACAGCCTCACCAGTCCCAACAGCCCTACCGTCCCAACAGCCCCACCAATAATCCCAACAGCCCCACCAATAATCCCAACAGCCCCACAAATCCCAACAGCCCCACCAATCCCAACAGCCCCACCAATCCCAACAGCCCCACCGTCCCAACAGCCCCAACAGTCCCAAGAGCCCCACAAATTCCAGCAGTACCACCGTTCCAGCAGTCCTACCATTCCAACAATCGCACTGTCCCAACCACACATAAGCGTGAGGGGAGGGGATGTTTAGAGTTTAAATACCGCAACCCGAAATTCTGGAAATCTCCTGAATTATGGTAGACCCCACAATTATATTTTTAGCACATTTCTCGGTCACTTTACCCCACTGGGCGTAGGGCGGGTTTAGGGGTATGCATTCCCCCCCAAAGAAACCAAAATACCCCCCAGAATTCAATTTTTGATTTTTTTAAAATTTTTTTCCCAATTTTTTGATGCCAGTGGGTAGTGCTTGATGAGAAACGTCGAACAATGGTGTTTTCCTCGCCATACCACCATGTTTAAGGCCATTTTTTGACCTTTGAAAAATCTTGCACCCCCAGAATTTTCTTGCTGCCCACGTATGCTGGTGGGGCTGTAGGGGCGGTAGAGCTGTTCGGATGGTGGGGCTGTTAGGTGATGAGACTGTAGATTGGTGGGCTGTTGGGTGTGGAGCTGTGAGGTGGGGCTGTTATGATTGGTGGGGCTGTTGGGATTGGTGGGGCTGTTGGAAGTAGTGGGGCTGTTATGCTTGGTGGGGGCTGCTGGGATTGGTGGGGCTGTTAGGATTGGTGGGGCTGTTGGGATTTGTCGGACTGTTGGTATTCTTTGTAGGGCTGTTGGGTCGGTGGGACTGTTGGGACTGGTGGGGTTCTTGATACTGGGTGGGGGCTGTTTTGGATTGGTGGGGCTGTTGGGATTGGTGGGGCTGTTGGTATTCTTTGTAGGGCTGTTGGGTCGGTGGGACTGTTGGGACTGGTGGGGTTCTTTGGACTGGTGGGGCTGCTGGGATTATTGGTGGGGCTGTTGGGACGGTGGGGCTGTTGGGATAGTGGGGCTGTTGGAACGGTGGGGCTGTTTGGGATTAGTGGGGCTGTTGGGATTGGTGGGGTTGTTGGGATTATTGGTGGGGATGTTAGGACGTTGGGGCTGTTGGTACTGGTGGGGCTGTTGGGACGAGAGGGGCTGTTGGGATTATTGGTGGGGATGTTGGGACGGTGGGGCTGTTGGGATAGTGGGGCTGTTGGGATGGTGGGGCTGTTGGGATTGGTGGGGCTGTTTGGATTGGTGGGGTTGTTGGGATTATTGGTGGGGCTGTTGGGACGGTGGGGCTGTTGGAACTGGTGGGGCTTTGAGACACAATCCAACTATCTATAAAGCACCAAGGAGTTTATTTTATTAGGAAAGTTAAGTCTAAAGATAATTCAATGAACACAGTTCTTACTGGAAATATAAAAAACTAACGCTAAATCCGAAGTCGTATAAAAATGTGCAGTAAATCGTAAGCTATAAAATTATTTGACACTAAAGCATGATGTATAGTACCCAAATATGAATTGATTAAGTATTAGAATACGCAAAATAGAATATCCACTCAAATTAAATGGTATGATAATCAAGAAATGGCTCAGTCGTATGATATCAGGAAAATAATGAATCACTTCCATTTTTGGGTGGTATTGACACCATGACGAGCAGAATCTGTCAACTTAATAATTTTTCCTAAAAATACAGCCGCGCCCTTTTTGTAAAAAAATGTTCCACAGATTTTAGTGGTTTTAGTAAAAGTCTGATGGATTAGTCAGGAATACCATTAGTTTTTTACAGATAAGTAATCAGTTAAGGAGACACACATATCTTAATGCAATAACAGTGTATAACACCTTATTTCAAGATATGAAATTTGTGATTAATTGATAAATAAATAAATTAATTGATTCAAAATGTGCAATTGAAAACTCAGAAGCTTGAACGGTCAACAAAAATGGTGAAGGGGAGTAAATTTATTGCAATGCACATAGAATTAGTTTTTGAATTCATTTTTCAGGTGTAAGGGATTTTTCAAGCGTACTGTGCAAGGTAAACGCTTATACACTTGCGTTAATGGACTTGGCCAGTGTCCAATGAGTAAAGAGCAGAGGAATCGATGCCAGTTTTGCCGGTTCCAGAAATGTCTGCAACAAGGCATGGTTTTAGAAGGTAAATTTTTAAATGGAAAAATAAAAAAATAGATTATATGAAAAAATAATACAGATTGTATAAAATAATAAATCAAAAATTATAAATTAATAAATTGAAGATTAACTTTTCTGAAAAATATATCGACTAAGTTTCTATTTATGTGTATAATAAGGATCATAGCGTAATAAATACGAAGGGCTAAATATGTATATCAATAAAAAGATCTGAAAAGTGTGATATTTCGATTAATAAAAGCTTCGGCTTTTGCCTCACTATTTATAGAGCTTGTTTTTCAATGATTAAGGCATTTAACGGAAAACTACATTAAATTTTATAATAATAATCTGAAAATACTGGAAAAATGATGATACTATGCGAACGTACAATGGATTATCACTTCATAGTTACCTATAACATTATTTACTAATCACTTTATTTTTCTTTCATTGATGCAATGTGAGTTTTAGACGTGTTGCATGATTGTTGTAATAAAAATGAATAAATTAGGTTTCGAAGGAATAACATTCTGAAAGGCAGCAGAATCAACTTTTTAAACTCAGATAAGGTTCTAAATTTTTCCTGAAAGATTGCAGTGTTTTATTAATCCTACACTACGCTGAATCCGGTTGCGTGGGTATTTTCTATACTTATCATTGGCATGCCAGGAAATACTCTTTTTCGAAAATCTAACACTACCTGGTCAGGACCACAATTCTGGAAGGCGTCTGAGGGTCCAAAACGAAAAGGCTGAACAATTAGTGCTAGGACAGAGTCACATTTTTAAACGTTTTCAGTTCAAGACATTAAAAAAATTGCGAAAATAAAAAACGTTTAATAATGGAATTCTGGGGGCAGGAAGCTCGTCTCTGTTAGTATGTAAGCATTTGTATGTTTTTCTTTGATTTTGATTTTCCAAACCGTAGCGTACTATTTTATCTAGCTGTTCGGGAAGATAGGATGCCCGGCGGTAGAAACGGAAGTGCAATATACGATTTATACAAGGTAAAAGAAATTTTGTTCACCCGTAGAATAAGAGTTTGCCGTGAGAGATTTATTATTTTTTAATTTCAGTGGTTCAGTTCCTGCTTCGTTGCAAATTATTTAATTTTCTATCATGCTTTTTTGAGTGAGTTTGAGCGGTTTTTACATTCAAAAATCTATTTTAATTGTGCATCATTGGGAGGACGCATATGAAATGATTGCTTTCATTTTATTTTCATTTTATCCTCTTTGTTCTCTGATTGTAAAATTGCAGGATGTTACGATATATTTGCCGTCTATCAGGCCAAACTTAGTATTAAAGAAATTTATTTCTGATAAATCAAATTTTGATTCCCACACATAGGGAAAAGTATTCTACAGCAGAAAGGAACGAAAAATAAAAGAGATTAAAAATATTACATTTGTTGACTTTAATCAACCGTCTTACTCTCCTTTGTTTCCTGATGTCTTATTTTATGTTATTTGAATATGATTTGATTATTTATTTCGATAAGTAAATATCTTATTTTTCAACTTGGTTTCATTTCAAGCCATGAATTATCTTCTATGATTGTGACCTAATTGAAGCCAAAAGCAAAATTAAGCTTCTCCTGATTTGTCACGAAGAATCGTAGTTTTATTGATATGCAAATCGTGCATGATGTGAATTTAGTCAACTATAAATGCTAATATTTAAAATTAAAAACTGCTCGAGTTAAGCATAATTAGAGCATGAGACAAGTTGACAAGTTGTTTTCAAGTACAACATATTTTTATATTTTTGAGCTTTGTTGTTATGTAATTTACATTAACTGAGTTAGAAAAACATTGAAAATCTTTTTTTATAAATAATTTCATATTTTATGCTTAAAAATTATTTGAAAAGCCGATAAAATGCATTTAACTTAGCTAACAGTCCATCGAATATTGAGCAGAATATTTGTGGTCCTCTTCTTAAGACAACTTAAAAAATGCAGGCCTGCTCACCAGGAAACATTCTGATGGGCTTGAAGAGATAAATTTGCCTCATGGAGCTGTAGATAGCCTTGAAAGCGCCTTCACAATCGCTGAATTTTTGACAATTGTCTTCAATTTTCAGCATCCGTTAGCATCGATAAATCGCGGGAAAATGGATTTGCACCTTCCAGATAAAAATCTACGTCATTGACAGGGAACCTCCGCAAATAGAGAAAATTTTTTGAAATTCTAAAAATTTCGATTCTTCAATTCTTTTTCTTCGGAATTTATCAAAGAGATTTGGGCGAAATACCGAAGCGAGATAAAAATTGCTTATGGAAAATAGAGCCTAATCAGGGCCGAGATTAGATGAAAATTGTATTTATTGCTGTCTTAACCTGATCTGATAGCAGTGAGCTGAAAGATAACTTTTATCCTGCTTATCTCAAGCCATTTTCGCTGTTTAAAGCATAAATATTTTTATTAATTATTTCAATTATCGACTAGGACCCTAATTTTTTGAATATGTAGAATAAAATTAAAAATGCTATAAAACCTTTTTATATTTTGCACATGATTTATTATGAATATTCCATAGATTAAGTACAAAAAATCTCGCCGCATGCAAATGATGTGCGAGCAGCTGCTGCTGAATTCGATTCAAGGTTTGCCCAAAGCATCTACGCCTTTTTTGGCGACCCCTATCAGGCATATGGTAAACACGGAATCATTGCATCAAGAGGACCAACCGATCAATTTATGCCTTTCAAATAATAGATATTCATTCGCTTGTAAGTTATCATTTCGTGTTTTACTCATACATGATCTTGAAGGGGTGGTTTGGGGAGTTTCACCCCCAGAAAAATTTTCCATCCCGCCGAAATTTTTTCACTCTCTTTAAGAATTCAAGATTTTCCGAAAATTCCCAAAACTTTTCTAAAAATTAGTTGGGAAGGTGCTTTTCTAAGCGTTTTTAGCTATCTATTTGCTCAAAAGTGTCAAATTATCGGCGCTTCGCTCCAACTACTCATGTTTTGACTATATTTTTTCGATTTGTTTGACTATTTTTATTTTTTTTAAATTTTTTAAAATGTTTTTATGCTCTAAAAAGAAAGAATATTGTCAGAAATGCCGAAAAACAATGTGTTTGACGCGTAACCTACCATTTTTAGACCCAAAAGGCACTTTAAAATTTCATTCCACCCTTCCAGAATTCTTATGCTGTGCATGTATAATTGTATGTTATTTTTTATTTGTTTTAACTTTATTATTTTCTTATCATTTTGTATTAATTCTGTTGCGTTTCTTTATGACACTCTAGCATTACGTTTATCTGACTTGATTTTAAACTCTATCATGTGCTAAATGTAATTTTTTGAATTTTTATCGCGAGGCATTTTATAAATTTTATTATAATTTATTAACCTTAGCATTCAAGAGTTCGACACTCAGATTTTTATTTTAGAATTTCGAATTTTACGCTCAGATTCGAGTTTCCAGCTCATTTTTGTCATTTTTTTCGTATCTATAGGCCAACGCCGCCCTATGCTCCCCATAAATCCATTCTAACCTCCAAGTGAATAAATAATCAATTATTTATTTGTAAATCACAGATTAGTTCTATACATGGACAGCGATCGAATTTCGGAGGGTGTCATGGTGCGAAATTGCAAAACTGGCCAGAAATTCGATAGTAGGGACTATCGAGTTTTGGTCGAGTTTCGATTTAAATCCTCCATCTCGAATAACCCCACTTTCATGTGTCATTGGCACCAGTTGCCTGGCTGATTATTCAATATCAGAGAGAAATAACTTATTTTGCGTTCACTTGGTTGGAATAATGATGAAAATTTAGTTTAGCTGAAAAAATCTACTTTAAATTATGATCAGGTCCTACACGAAATGCACCCTGGTGGTTTTTGAAGGCATATGTTTTAGCTATATTATTTTTATCTTTTATTATTGTAATTTATTATTTGATTTATTTGTTATTAGATTTTATTTCATTCATTTTATTTATTAACTATGAGTTTTGTGTATTATCTATTTTACTATTTATTTTATTTATTATTTTTATTCCGTTTTATTCATTTTATATTATTTTTACTTATATTTTTAGCCTAGCGTGCGCTTTTTAAGTGACGCTAAGCTTACTTTGTCGCCTGCTTTATTTTTTCCGATCTTTCAATAAAAATGATATATCGTTTAAGCTCAAATGACTGCATCTCGATTAAAACCAAAGACGGCAAGAACGACATCGTCAGACAACAACTATCGCGATTGTATGATTAAACCCAGAAGAACGATGATTAACGAATTATTAGAAATTGACAAGCTGGAAGAACTGATAAGCCTGAAGTGTTTGGAACGTAGCCAAGCGGAAAACGGTGAAAATAAAGAGCTTTGTTCAAAAACGAGTAATGCGTCACTTTTGTTTGATCGGGGATGGTCGAAAATATGAAGTTTAAGAGTTTTAGACCAAAAAGGGTAGAAATTTGGGATTTTATGTAGAATCCCCCCAGCGATTTTCATATGAGCTACAGTAACCAAATAATCACTGATTCAATACTCATGTCATATCTACCTGATATATTGATGCAAAAGTTATGACCACGAGCAACGTATATGTAAAGTTAGGTTACTGTAGCTCATATGGAAATCGCTGGGGGTCTACATTTGATGGCGCGAGCCAAAATGCATTTCTAAAATTATTCATCGGAATTAACCCGCTGGTATCAAAAACTAACGAAAAAACAAAATTAATTCTTTAGAAATGCAATTCAATGGGTATAATCACCATGCATGGGTGGCGCTTTGATTTCTTAGGTACACTATTTTTCAAAGCTGCAAAAATGTCGAAAAATTTTTGGTTCTGGCAAAAAGTCTTATTTTTGCCTTTCTCTTCAAACTAAATATTGACAAAAAATTGCAAAATGACGATAAAAGTTCGAAAATTTTCTTGAACAGTATTTTAATTATTATACATTCGACCGTTAAGGTCTGTTTTACTGTACCGATAGATCTATCACATCTAAGTTTCTATTAGTGAGCGCTTTCGAATTTTGGATTCCAGCATATTTGTGATAAAATCCTTCAACATGGAAGCAAAGTACGAATGTTTTTCACTATAATTCTTTTTGCCCGGCGTTGCCCGGGCTGAACTTAGACCTGATAGCTATATGGAATTAATATGTCTCTTGTATTTTTTATTTTTCAAGACTTTTGATGTTTTTGGGATATTTCTAAAAAAAATTGTTGGTACAAACCATATTTTATTTTTTGGATTTTTTTAAAATGTCTTTTGTCAACCATTTTTTTGATCAAATCCATATTTTTGACGTTACAGAATGGTTTTGAAAATTGTTTAGCCATAATCATATTTTTGATGTTCTGGGGTGTTCTGGAAATTTTTTAATAAAACCCATATTGTTGATGTTTTGGGATGTTTTGGAAAATGTTTTTCGTCAAACCATATTTTTGATGTTTTAGGATGTCTTTGGAAAATTTTTTTAATCAAACCCATATTTTTGATGTTTTGGGATGTTTTGGACAATTTTTTCGTCAAACCATATTTTTGATGTTTTAGGATGTTTTGAAAAATTTTTTTCGGTCACACCATATTTTTTGATGTTTTAAAAATTTTTTGTTTGTTGTAGCAAAGGGTGTCATATATCACGTGATATGTTATAGCTGATGGTATCTCCTATCTTATATCACTGCATGTTATGGCACAGACAGGAGTATCTATACCAAACCTATCTTATAGCATTGCCTATCTCGTAGCACATGGTATCTTATATCCCATACTATCTTATAACATTGCCTATCTTGCAGCTCGGGGTATCTTATATCACTTCGACCTTACTGTCTTATAGCATTGCCTATCTTGTAGCACGGGGTGTCTTAAATCACGTCCTATCTTATAGTATTGCCTATCCTGTAGTACAGAGTATCTTATATCACGTCCTATCTTATAGAATTGCTTATCTTGTTGCACATAGTATCTCATACCATGCCTATCTTATAAAATTGCCTATGTTATAGCATCATTTGGTTAAACCCGTATTTTGATGTTTCACAGTGCCGACCAATGCTATAACATATAACAATGTACATAGTGTCGCCAGGCATGCTCCTCTTGGCCGGGGTATCCCTATACAGACAGTATAAACTAATTTTTGAAAAAAATAGCAAAAAATCGGCCATCTCCGAAATCGTGGAGGCTTATAGCACAGGGGCCAAACCCTGCTCCTTCCCTGCCCAGGGCCAATGGGTGCGTTTGTCGAAATTTCAAGATCGCTACGGCTCCTTCCCCATTGGACTGACCTCGGCCTAAAATATCAGCCCACCAAATTTCATTGGGCCGGAGCCAACCCGGCACAAACATACGAACATACATACAAACAAACAAACTTTCAAAAATATATAGTAGATTATTCTTTTAATAAATTTATATTTATTGTAATGGCTGAGTTGAAAAATCAAGAAATTTTATTTTATCTGGACATTTTTCATCGTTGGTTTTTTGAATATTATTTTCGTTTCTCCATTTTTTATTTTTCAAATTTTTCTTCGTGTTGTCCTGAAATTAATTTTCGAATACGGCTTCTAGTGAGTCACGAAAGTACAAGCGACGTATGCTGCCAATTTAACAACGTCGGCGACGAAATAGTAGAAAAGCTGGTGAACTGGACCAAACACCTCCCCATCTACAATGATCTTCCGGTGGACGCCTTCAGTCAGCTGCTGACTAAACGATGGGCGGAGCTAATTCTGCTAAGCTCCGCCTTTTATCTTGCCGACAAAGCCCCTTTGTCTGTCGATACGACTGATAAGGCCGTTCCTTATCAGACGATATCGCAGGTATGCCCATCATCGGAGTTATTAACATCGAATAATAATCCGACCAATAGAAATAGCCATATTAATGATACCAACCAATCGCTTTGCGACGAAGTCGCGTCTACTGAATTATTATTCGACGAAGCTGCGTGCGCGGCCAGCCAATTGCTGCTCGACTTGAGCCAAAGAGGCGTGGCAAAGTCCAATACTATTGGTCGGCGGTCGTTGACCACGTTTTCGTTGCAAGACCACGCGATAAACCTTAAATCGTTGTGTCGCCGATTACGGCATTACACTGGTGATAGTTTGTTCGACGAATTCGTCGAACAAGAAGCCGGTCATCTTGTTCTGAAATTCACTCAGCTTGTCGCTTCATTAAGACGCCTGAATTTGAGTCGGGAAGCGTACGTCTGCTTGAAAGCGATCGTGCTGCTAAATCAAGGTGAAAGTAAAACAAATTTCCTTACGCATAGTACAGAATTTTTATTTATAATTTTTATAGTATTATTACAAATTATTTGTATCTCGATTGATAAATAATTGATAACTAAATAAATAATATTGATAATTTAATAATATACAATATTCACAATTAAATAATATTTATAATTTAAATGTTCATAGCGATAAAAGCACAAGCATGACCTGTCTGACTAGGGAACTTCAAATAATGTGTTGGAATTATAAAAAAAATAATTAGGAAGTTGTCTATACGTCAGAAGGGTAAGAAAGAAAATAGAAAGGCGAGGGATAAGGAAAAATGAATAGATGTACATGGGTGGGCCGAAAAAAGGTTGCGTCCCACATTACACCATAACTTATGCAATTATTGACGTAGAGTTTTAAAACCAGCTGCATTATGCAGATAAATATGTCTTTGTTTAAACTGTGTAGAAATTTTAGCCAGCTACCAGGTATTCATGCGCTGTGACGATTTGTTAACTTGCACATCACTTTCAAGCCCCAGAGTTTCTGCGTTATATCACATTACTTCTTTTTGATATCCTTTTTTTGACAATATATACAGTCAAAAAATTAAACAACATATTGTTTAAATTACAAGAAAAGATATGCGTCCAGCTAAGTGTAAAGCTTCAAGATATCGTCAAAACAGGGAACGAATTGATGGCAGAACCAATCAGGGTTTTAATGTTTAAATAATATTGAAGTAGGGTGTAAATGAATCGCGCCAGCGCCCGAACAATTGACATAATAATGGTTGAAATTTTTATTACAGTTTTATGGAAAACATTTTGATCTATGTGATGTCGCTGTTCTTAGAGTTTTATGTTCATATCAGCCGAAGTTATGACATGTCAAATCGGAGTCAAGCGTTTTTCGGGCGACCCTAAAATGAATAAAAATAAAACTAATAAAATTATAATAAAGAAATTATTAGGTACATAAATAAATTACAAAATAGATAGTAATACATGATAAATAAATAAAATGGGATAAGAAGAAAAAGATAAAAGAGAAGCATGTTGTTTGAAAATTAGCTAGATATACAGCCAGTATTTAAAAATTTGTTGACTCTTCGGGAGGTAGAATTTCTAACTTTTAGAACGTTTAACTCTATTATTTCATTGAGCATAGTGATTTTAAACTTATTTTGCATATTATTTAACGAAAAAAATTAATTACTGTCTACATATTGAATCCTAAGAACGGGCACGTAGCTGTGGGGGGACTGAAGGGGTCCTGACCCCCCAAAATTCAGAAAAACCGGAAAAATAGGACTTTTTACACGTTATTTTGTGCTATTTTTGGCTCAGACCTGGAAAATTGGTGTTGGTCCCCCCCAAATAGGAGGGCCAGCTACGTGCCTGAAACGCAGATTAAGCACACGAAATCAATCTTTGTATAATCTAATTATATTTTTTATTTATCTCTTCTATTTTTCAGCCAAACTTTTTACGCAAGAACAAATCTTTGTGACTATAGTCTGTCTCACACAAGTTTCGGCATGAATTTTAAAAATTATTTTCGGCAATAAGCCGACAAATTGCGATTATAGCATTGATTTGATAAATAATTATCGTAAGCCATCGGCTTACTTTCGAAAAATTCTTTTAATTTATGCACAAACTTATGTGAAACAGACTATAAATAAGCATCGTTTTGTTTGAAAATTAGAAGTTAGTTTCTCTGAGGGCGTTTATGTTAGATCGAGTTCATTAGCACAATATCCTTCATTCTCAGATTCTCTTTGCATAGTTGCGAAAGCTGTCAAATTTTCGATTCTATGATACCAATTATTTCAGCCCTCTGAGTATAGTTTTGTGCGTAAGTTTAGCTTAAATACGCATTATAACTTCTCACTTTCTTGTTGAACACGGTTTCCTCTGCCTATGAGGGGTTTACTCGCAAATAAGCGTGGTGGTTTGGGGCGTTTAGACCCCCGAATCCGGCAAATACCCTCAAAACTCGAAAGATCCCCCAGAGTTGAATTTTTGGCATATTTGTGGTTTTTTGCTGGTTTTACACCACCCAGACCACTCCCCAGAATTTCGCTGATATAGTAAACTTTCAATTGTATTGCTTATGCTCATGTTATTTAGCATACAGTTAAGCAAAGCTATATGCTTTTTCTGCACTTGTAGATTCAGCGTATAAAATGAACCACCTTTACAACACTATAACTCTTCAATAAGAAGTGATAGTTGGAAGCGGTTTGCTTTTAAATTAATTTTATTCCTTTATTACTCTGTTTTATTTTTATTTTATCAGATGAGTCTGCAGTGGATAACGTGCTTTTATCGTGGGTGCTGCACTCATGCATATTTTGAGCTGCAGGTCGTTGCATACATATATGGGACGGGGAATAGGAATCCCAAACCGCGATTCGTCGCCCTCCCATCCTCCAAAGCGAGAAAACGTTTTGCTTCCCTTCATCTCCCATTTTTGGCAAAAATTTGCGTTTTTCGGTCACTTTCAGCTGATTTTTCATTTTTGGCTGAAAAGTGAAAGTCATCCTCCTCTGAAAAGGGTTAGTGACCCTAACCCTAAGTTTTGAGCTATAATATGCATGTGCGGTTGCCGACTGCAAGTTTTGATGATAAGTTGATTGTTTGCTAATAGCCAAAGATACCGTAATGCAAAGAAGCTCGTGATAGTCAACACATTAGAACAAAAAGCTTGGGACCTTACTAAGAGGGTAACAAAAGTCAGACAGATGCTTTCACAACCAAAGAAACGATCATCCTGAACATTAAAAATTTTTTTTGCTCATGCGAAGATTTTTCAGATGATCTTTGCACATACAAATGTACAAAAAAAAACATCTTTTAAAAAGCCAGTCATTATAACTACTATAAGTAAAATTCTTTTTCGTAAACCAAGGACTCTTAAATTATTATTCTCTTTTATTATTATTATAAATCATTATTATAAATTGTTATTTTTACTGCGTTTGATGAATTATTTTTTATTTCGTAACCATTTGCTGGATCTATTTGCGCTTCTAGGCGAGTCTTTGGTCGATCAAAAGGTGACACTTTTACAAGATCAATTCATAAAACTGCTTCGCATTCATCTGAGCCAAGCCGAAATGTTACCGAAATTGACCGATATTTTAGCATGGCTGCCCACGCTGCAATCAGCGGCTCACGTTTTACTTAACAGCAAAATGCTCTACGTGCCTTTTATATTGTGTCAACGAGAAGTCGAGACGTGTCTATAGAGAAAAACGCAAGGCGACATACTTAATGAAATAAAGTGGTGCTGTGCTAATATTTTATTTTAGTTTCATGTATTTATTAGAGTACGGAAACCGGATAATAGTGTACGATACGCAGGGTGGGCCAAAACAACTCCTTGCTTTTGCATACGAGTCGAATAATTAAAATAAACGCGATTTTTGCTCAAATTATACAAAATAGCAGCTTAAATCGATTTTAGGTCGAAAAACGCGGAAGAAAAATGCCAAAATATTTATTATAAAAATATATAGTAAGCACGAGTGTAAACAGCTTTGTCCTGCACTGGAAAAGCACTCGTCCTCTTTACAATTATAATGCAAATACGATAAGCAGAAAAGTCCCCCTGCCCTGTTGACAGGGTCTACGACGTTTTGGCGCCAGAAACTTATAAATTATTCTAATTAAATCAATTTCAAGGGAATTTTTAACTAAATCATATATTCAGAAAGCAGGTTCTCCAAGCTACAAAATAGCATATTGTTCTTTTTATTTCGATGAGTATTCACTTATGTACGACTAAAAAACTGTAGAAAATCCAGTGTATTTTCAGATGCATCTTATTATCTCACTAAATTCAAAGATATTCTTAAAGTGATTTATACCATTAAATAGAGAATTGAATGGGCTTTGAGAATCTGTATTATACTTTAATAATAAATGAAATATAAATAATTAATAATATTACAACGAGTGTTGCGCTAAAACGGCGGCGCCAAAACGTCATATTCCGCTGTTGACAAGTGCATTTTTCGGTCAACCCATAATTGCACAGGTTTCGTGATTGATAATTGATGAATGAAAAAACAATCAAATTATATATATATTTTTATGAAAAATTTATAGTGCATCTAGATTATTTGCCTTTTTGATTTCTCTAGGGTATTACACACCCCGTATTACATATTATTGCTGACGTGTCTTTATGACATCCAGACTAGTGTTTTTCCGATATTTCTTTTCTTCCGTCTTTTACCACGTACAGAGAAAAAAGGGAAAATCTTACTGTCAAAAAAGACTGGAAATCGGCATCAGAACGGGCAACATTTTTTTGTTATAATTGTTTTATACTTCTAAAAAAGTACAAATTTCTGTTCTATTTTACGTTTCCACACCTTTTTGAATTTTTACTCTCTATCTGCCGCGAGCGAAAAAACAATTGCTAGTAAAATGTTTTTGCAAATTTCTCGCTCGGCTCAAAGTCAATATTGGTCGGAATTTCGGAGTCTGAAATGTTTAATGAGTAATCTCTTCTTGATCAGCATCATTTTTTGGTCACATCGCCTTTTATCAAAGAAATCGTTAATCCTTTAATGCAAAAAGCCTCAGAATGAAGTGAAGTAAGTAGGTATATAAAATCAAGTACTGACTGAACTCTCATAATAAGTAGGTATATAAAACTTGATAATAAGTAGGTATATAAAATCAAGTACTGACTGACCCCTAACAGCCCGATGAACCTCTTTCTGATTGGCTGGGCCTTAACTTTTCTCTAAATTATTTAATAATTAAGTTTTCTTGCAAAAATTTTTGATAAAAGTGAATAAATCGGACGAGATACGTCGCTAAAGGTTTATTACTTTTGATTAGGTATATTTGAAGAACGTTTTTTTGCTGATTTCTTTCAATTTACGCTGCTCTATTTTGCGATTAAATTTGTTGGGATTAAAAGTGATCTTGAACGTTTGTTTATGACTTTATCTGATTTAGCATTATTGCCCTTAAGTGTCGCATTCACCAAACTGTTCGCTTGGGAATTTATTAAGGATGATGGCGTTTCAAAATATGATTATAATTGATATTCAGCAGGTCTACGTGTTATGTAGTCAAAAGCATACGTGGACAGCAAGAAAATTCCAGGTGGATCGGGATGGGTAAAATCACCAAAAATGTTACTAAATATAGAATTTTTTGGGTTTACAGTAATCTGAAGGGGGTTCAACTTCACGAGAGGGTAAACCCCCAGCCCATGTGTGCTCATAAGATGAGCAGCTTTAAAAATTATGATGCCGTCAGTTCGCCGGTGAATATTTTCCGTTGCAATTGTTATTTATTTTATCTATTGAAGAAGAGTAAATGAGTAATTTAGTCGATGCATGTGCTACAATCTTGTAGGTCTTTGTTTCCTAGACACACAGGGGACCTAGCATATCCCCTTGCTAGCTAAGTTGACGTTTCCAAGTTCGGTCGACTCGTGTGAATGAAATTAATTTATTTCTTTCTAAATTATAATTTAAAATTTACAAAATTTTATTTCTGGGGAGGCACTATTTTCCCTCAGGCTACGCCTCAGCATACAGATACAAAGCGCATAATAATCGATTAAAATCATGTGAAATTTATTTCGGATTCGTCAACGATTAAAAACAATTCGATTTAGTAAAATTCTATGACATGGCATGCGCGTTCGATAGCATTGGTTTCTCGTTCATCAAAAATGGAGGATGATCGCCAGTGAAAAAGTTCACGTTGAAGAAATCGCGCCATACGGCCTTGACATGGCCCATGGATGTCCTGAATGTTGCATTACAGATATTTATTTTTAAAAAATATTATAAAATAATCATTAACATATATTGAACTTATAAATAATTAGTATTACAAAATTTATTACAATTATTAAAAAATAATTATGCTGAATTAGAAACATACGAAAATATGCGTCTTTAAAACGGCAAGGCATCCGTTTATTTCAAGGGGAAGATTTGAGACAAGGGCGAATTTGAAGTTGAACTGGGAAGGGGCGTCCACCCCTGTTGACCTTAAAATAGATAGCGTGATTAAGGATGGATATGCATTTATTTGTTTATTTCCATTGACTTTTATTAAATTTTAATTGAGTTATAATTTTTATTTTATTTTATTTTTTCCTTATTATGTTGTTTTTCTTCAAATTTTTTCATTTATTTTTTTATTTTTTCAAAGTTTTTCCTAACTATTGAAACAAAATTTTTCTTTGCTATGCACCCAGTATCGTTTATTATTAACAATTATCAACATTACTGGCGGTCTGCGAACATATTCTAGCGCCAGAGAATTGAAATTCGAACGATTTCCTTTCTAGCATTTTATTTGATTTATGTGTAATATGATAAGAAGAGCAAAAGTCTTACCTGGCAATCCTTTATTTAAATTTTTCCGGTGCTTTGCACACTCTACGAATAAATTGCGAAACGTATGCTCGTTTTTATAGAAAAAATATTGTTGCCTAGAGCGAAGAAAAGCTATTTAGCGCGTAACGAATTTTTCGGGATTTCTTCGGTAGTTTTGGGGAAAGTTGGGTATAGCCCCCTCCTCTCAGCAAATTCCGGAACCACTACTGACGACAGCAGACAAACAAGTGAGATTTGGGACGTCTGGGCTCTACCAGGTCAAAATTTTCTAATAGAAAAATTAGAAAATTGACGTCAGAAAACGGACAAAAAAGCAAAACTTCCTGAAAGAAATGCTCAGATAACGATTCAAAACTTTTAATCACGGTATTTTCAGATTTATACCAATTTCCAAGACTTTGTAGCTCAGCAGATTCTCTTTTGACTTGACACCCAGACCGGGCTACTCCATAGCTGGCCATACTGTGCACCTGTGGATTAAATCCTCCGGCTTATGTGCATACAGGATGCCGTATACATGATCTTTGGGGGTCCCCCTAGAAATTTTTTCACCCCTCCCCAGAGATTACTCCTCCCCCTAATTTACGATTTTTCGGAAAGTTGAAAAGATGCCATTGTCAGCGTTTTTAGCAATTTTTCGACTCAAAAAGTGTTTGAATTTTCGATATTTTCTAATTTTTTATGTTTTTACGCTCTATGAAGATATGCGTACCTCTATGGAAAGTTTATCTTTTTTGGCTCAGCCCATTCCCTTAATAAGTTTCCGGGCGAAAAATTGCATTCCACTTCGTATCTTTTCTGCTTTAAACAGAAATAAAAGATTGAAAATTGGAAAGTTTCTTCCTTGCCACCCTAGTCCAGAGTTATAAGCTGTTGAATGTGATCTATCTATTAGCAACTTCGCTCCCCATATTTCAATTTTTGGGTTCACAGAGCGTAAAACGTACCCACTTATCAATAATTTATGCGCTTCCACTAAAATTATTAATCAGCATATATGAGCAGCTATCAAAATCTGGGGTCTGACGGGGATAAAATCGGGAAAAAAGTGACAAAAATTCCATTCTAGTACTCTATCGGTCTCTTGGAACAGGTGTTTGGACCATTAGGTTGTCTAGCCTCTCCCCCAACATCCTCCTCTATCGAGCATACACATGTGTTACCCCTTATAATTAGAGCCCCAAAATTTTGTGCAAAAAATAACCGATTTGATTCGAAATTATATGCAAAAATTTATACGATTTGGTGCGAAAATGTAGTAAATTGGTACATAATTCGCAGGTTTCCCTCGAACAAAAAATTGATAAACGTGATTACACTGTGCATGTTAATATTTTCGGACAAAAATTCTTTTCTTCGATTGGTTAAGAGCAATTTGTACTGCGGAGCCGAACGTTACACATCGACTGAAACTGAAGGAGCACAGAAAGTCTTGAGTAAATTCCAACTTTTCTGTCAGTTTTTCATCTTCCTTCTGCACTTTTAAAGCAGTTTTTAATAAAAAATGCTTTGCGCATCAAAAATTCATTGAAGATGGATTAGGGTGCCTACCACCACTGGGCGTAGGGAAAGGGGTTTCGGGGGTATGCACCTTACCCCGAGATACCAAAATACCCCAACCCACGGAAACCAAAATACCCTCCAGAAATCAATTTTCGAATTTTTTTGGATTTTTTCGCACTTTTTTGATGCCAATGGATAGTGCTCAATGAGCTACGTTGAAAAATGGTGGTTTTACGCCATACCACTATTTTTACGGCCATTTTTTGACCTTTGAAAAATCTTGCATTCCCCAAAATTTTCTTGCTGTCCACGTATGGTGCCCACTGCTTTTGAATCCGTGCTTTTTGATGCTTGTCATAAATTTATATAACTATTGGTCGCATGAGACACATTTTAGTATTATCTGTGACAACTGTGCAGAATGGTTTCCGGCTAGATATCGAAGCTTATTTTTTTGAGTAAATCAACTAAAGTATGAATGCTCGTTTTTCTAAATCATTTGTGAGAGTCTGAATTGAATTTTTCCTTCATTTTAGCGCAAAGTTTAACAAATTTACGAGTTTGTGCTTTTGGTGCGAAATAGTCAAATTCGGTGCTATTTAGTGCCCGAAAAGTGCTACCTAAGTGCTCAAAATGTATTTTTTGACGTTTCTCGACACCCTGAATCGTATAAAAGGCCAAAAAATTGATGCAGCACCAAATTCAAGGGCTCTACTTATATGCTAGAAAACAACGCTACAACGAAGAATAATAAAAGATATTCTGCGAATGAACAACTGGCAAAATTCAAAAACTTAATAAAATAATGAATAATTTTTCCAAAAAATCCTATTACAGAAGGATAAAAAAATCTTAATAATTACAAAAAATACGACAATCCGAAATTGCAGAAATTCGATAAGTTTTGTCGATAAAGAATGCTGCATTTTACGACTTCATGTAAAAAAGTGACTAACGCTTTAAGAAATAAGCCGAATATTGTAAAGCCATTCGGGATAAAAGCTTCGTCGTATTCGTACAAAATGTAGTAGACGACTTGCGAAACGGTGTAGTCGACGGGTAAATTGTCGAAAAATCTTCAAAATATCAGAAAAAATTCATAATTATTCAGAATGTGACAAAGTAACAAAACTTTTTACCTAGAAGAGGGGCTGCAAGAATTCAATAGACCAGTTTGAGTAATATACGGATACAACGTCGTAGTCTTGACGCCGGTTCGTTTACAGTCATGAATTTCCCAATGCACCGATTCCATTAAACCACGAACGGCATATTTAGATGCGCTTAAGCGAACATCTTTTAATTTTTTTAAATAAATACTAAAAATTGCTAAATCGTTAAAAAAATTGCTATGGCAATTGCCAAAACATTCTAAAATTACGAAAAATTACTTAGATTGCTAAAATTGCTGAAGCTAAATTTTTTAAAGCTACTAATGCATGCGCATACATGTAACGATCGAAATTCCGGGTGGGATCCCCAAACCATTTTTAAAGGGGGTGGTGTAAATACGATCTTCAACTTTTTGCAAAAACAAATGGAAATAACAAAAAACGCAATTTTTTTCCAAAGATGGGGTACCAAAAATTTTCTGACTCCGCAGGGAGAGGGGAAGACCAACTTTGGGCGAAGGGATCTCTATCCAATCCTTCTATACCCTGTTGCACGTATGTGCACAAGTGTTGCGTGAAATATTCCTGAATTCGTGGGAATCGAATTAGAGTTTCACACGGAATACAATACTGCATTCGCGTAACGCAACAATTTACAAAAAAATAAAAATCTACATACATGAACTTAATAAATGCAGGGCTTAGGCTCTAAACAAAAAAAGGAAAATACATGGAAATATGAAGATAAATACATCTGCTGTCATTATGTGAATTGGTGAAAATCAATTCTACTTATTATTGTATTTATTCGCATTATTCTAATTTTAGAATTTTTTGAAATTAATCAATTAATTAATTCTCGTCATGAAATATACTAATCACTATCATTCAATTAAAAATAATCAATCGAGCTTTCAAGAAGGCTAATATTTATGCTATTTTTAATACATTTATGACTGTACCGTTTTAAAGCCTAATATCGAATAAAGCTTAATTTACACAAATTTTTGGTCGAATGTGATGGATTCTTGGTCAAATTTAATAGAATCTACTATATATTTTTGAAAGTTTGTTTGTTTGTATGTATGTATGTTTGTGCCGGGTTGGCTCCGGCCCAATGAAATTTGGTGGGCTGATATTTTGGGCCGAGGTCGGTCCAATGAGGGAAGGAGCCGTAGCGATCTTGAAATTTCGACAAACGCACCCATTGGCCCTGGGCAGGGAGGGAGCAGGGTTTGGCCCCCGTGCTATAAGCCTCCACGATTTCGGGAGATGGCCGATTTTTTGCTATTTTTTTCAAAAATTAGTTTATACTGTTTGTATAGGGATACCCCGGCCAAGAGGAGCATGCCTGGCGACACTATGTACATTGTTATATGTTATAGCATTGGTCGGCACTGTGAAACATCAAAATACGGGTTTAACCAAATGATGCTATAACATAGGCAATTTTATAAGATAGGCATGGTATGAGATACTATGTGCAACAAGATAAGCAATGCTATAAGATAGGACGTGATATAAGATACTCTGTGCTACAGGATAGGCAATACTATAAGATAGGACGTGATATAAGACACCCCGTGCTACAAGATAGGCAATGCTATAAGATAGAACGTTATAAAAGATACCCCGTGCTACAAGATAGGCAATGCTATAAGATAGGAAGTGATATAAGATACCCCGAGCTGCAAGATAGGCAATGTTATAAGATAGTATGGGATATAAGATACCCTGTGCTACGAGATAGGCAATGCTATAAGATAGGTTTGGTATAGATACCCTGTCTGTGCCATAACATGCAGTGATATAAGATAGGAGATACCATCAGCTATAACATATCACGTGATATATGACACCCTTTGCTACAACAAACAAAAAATTTTTAAAACATCAAAAATATGGTTTGACCGAAAAAATTTTTCAAAACATCCTAAAACATCAAAAATATGGTTTGACGAAAAAAATTTTCCAAAACATCCCAAAACATCAAAAATATGGGTTTGATTAAAAAAATTTTCCAAAACATCCTAAAACATCAAAAATATGGTTTGACGAAAAAAATTTTCCAAAACATCCCAAAACATCAACAATATGGGTTTTATTAAAAAAATTTCCAGAACACCCCAGAACATCAAAAATATGATTATGGCTAAACAATTTTCAAAGCCATTCTGTAACGTCAAAAATATGGATTTGATCAAACAAATGGTTGACAAAAGACATTTTAAAAAAATCCAAAAAATAAAATATGGTTTGTACCAACAATTTTTTTAGAAATATCCCAAAAACATCAAAAGTCTTGAAAAATAAAAAATACAAGAGACATATTAATTCCATATAGCTATCAGGCCTAAGTTCAGCCCGGGCAACGCCGGGCAGCTCAACTAGTGTTTCAAAAAAAATCATAGTGTAATAAAATATTATGTGACCTCATTTCTATCCTTCACATCAAAATTGTGAAACGATAAACTACTCAAATTATATTGCTATGTAAACTTTTATTCACTAAAAGTACTAAAAAACACGCGAGTTCGTCAGATGCGAAAAAAGGTACGGACTTTTAAAAGTTAATATTCTTTAAACTTTTTAAATAAGTATCGAATAGGTCAGCTGTAAAGAGAAAGAATATACAATTTTTTTAACTACGCTGACATAGTCCTAAAGAGCTGGTACCAGACATGCGCGTGAAAAGATGGGATTTTTGGGTTTACTTTAGACCCAAGGATAAAAGGTGGGAATTTAAGGCAAAACGAGAATTCGAAATTGATGAAAATCAAATACAACGGATGCAAGCTTGGCCGTTTAGGAAGTGAGCTCGCCTGAGGAATCGACCGGGAACTAAATTAAGGTAAAATGGTCTAGAGAATTAAACGATGAAAGGGCACTTAAACTAAACGTAAATTTTTATTCTTCATCGATTTCGATTAATTTGCAACATTTTTTTTATTTTTTATTTCTTTTTACTCTTAATTTCACGTTTTATTCCTAAAAAAATACAACGGTTCTAAGGGTCTAAAGACTCATGTTAGCTATTATGATAAACTATCTGAGCTACACGGCGTCGTCCGGACTGAACTTAGGCCTGATAGCAGTATGGGATTGAGATGTCTCTTGTATTTTTATTTTTCGGGACTTTTGATGTTTTTGGGATGTTTCTAAAAAAATTGTTGGTAAAAACCATATTTTATTTTTTAGATTTCTTTAAAATGTTTTTTGTCAAGCATTTTTTCGACCAAATCCATATCTTTGACGTTACAGAATGCTTATTAAAATTCTTTAGCCAAAATCATATTTTTGATAATTTGGGATCTTCTGGAAATTTTTTTGGTCAAAGCCATATTTTTGATGTTTTGGGATCTTTTGGAAAATTCAATGGATCAAACCATATTTCTGATGTTTTAAAAATTTTTTGTTTGTTGTAGCAAAGGTTGTCATATATCAAGTGATATCTTATATCACTCGTATGTTATAGCAGAGGTTACCTCCTATCTTATATCACTGCATGTTATGGCACAGAGGGGTATCTTATATCACATCATTGTACCGTATAGCATTGCCCATCTTGTAGCATTATGCAGGCTATATTACGTCCGATCCTATGTTGTAATGCACGCAGCAGCAAAAGTACCGTAACCCAAAAATAGTGTGTACTGGATTTATTTCGATTTTCGAAATTTGGCGGAAAAATCGGCGTCCCGAAATCGGCCATGCTTAAGCATAGGGACGCCTCTCGCTTCGCTCCTGTACAGGGTGCATTAGTGGGGTTGGTGAAATTTAAATGTCGCTACTTCACCCCCAGCCGGTAGGCCGGGCTCGGGCCAAAACGTCAACCCACCAAAGGTTATGGGGCCGGAGCCAAACCCCGAACATACAAACACTTTCACAAATATATAGTAGAATAGAGATCCTATGGAATGCTAGACTAACTGTCGTACGAACCAGGTTAAAAAATAAATCTAGCACATATGATATATAAGATAAATTGGAAAAAAATCTTCGCATCTTAAGATTAGCATACCTATAAGCAGACGTAAAACTTTGGCCGAAATATCCAGCTAGTGAGGAAAGGGTGACAATATGACCTTTGTTTCTTTCCAACATTGAGGGCAGAAAGGCTTTGATGGCCTAGAAAACTATTTTCGATCAGTGTTTTCAATCTTATGCGTGATGTCCATAGAAGCAGAGCATGGTCCATCTAGCGAACGAAGGGGGTGGAGATCAGCCAGTCTAAAGGGGTCAACAATTTCGTTTTTGGGCCAGTATGACCTTCAAAACTGGTATAAGCGCTAAAATAGCGTATAAACTATGTTATTACACAGTTTCTGGTCAATTTTAAATTTTTTTAAAGAAACTTTTTAATTTTCATCTATTTTTGGCCTTTATTTTGCCTCATTTCTCCAGAAAATCTCCGATTTTTTCGTTATAGGGTCTACAAATATGAACGTTGGTGGAAGGGGCGGGCTGCGGGAGGTCTAGAGGGTCTACTCTAGACCCGCAGAATGGAAGAATGGGAAATTTTATCGAGAAAATGCGGCAAAATGACGACAAAAAAACCGATCAAAATCAAAAAGTTTCTTTAAGCGTGCTTTAAATTGATCAGAAACTATGTAATAAAGTAGTTTTAACGATGAAAGGCAAAAAAGAATAAAATTAATCATTTCCAACAAAAGTGCTTGATATTGACCAAGAAAAATTGTGGAATAACATAATTTTAACGCCATTCCAAGATTTATACTATTTTTTGTGGTAATTTTAATCGAAAATACTTAGTTCTTCCCCCTCTTCCCGCCAAACTGGCTGACCTCCCCTCCCCCCCATCGGCCACGCTTCATAATTGCAACGCTGTCAGCTGTGCGATGTTTTTTATGCTTTTATCAGCGGTAAGAGGTAAAACTCTGTTAATCAATAGAACAAGAAAAAACGAATGAGTCAGAGGCAAAAACTGGTAGAGAATGCGGAGAATAAGTAATGTGAAATACAAAATATAAAATATCCAATATTAATGGGAAATAAAGAATTAAAGATATAAAATATATACAGATTATAAATAGTATAAAATGGAATACAAAATATAAAAAGAAAATAGTAAAAGACTGAAGTAATGTAATTGGTGTCAAACATACAAGTGTGCAGAATATCATAATTTTTCCTTGTTTTCTTAGCCTGGAACATCCGTTGCGTGCTTTAATAAAAATGTCAAAATTCAAATCACGGGTTAAACATGAAGTATTAAACGAATACGAAATAATAATACTCATCAGATAGTTTAAAATTTGAATTATCGAATAAAATTTAGAAAAAAGCAAGCAGGCAAAAAACCATAACAAACGAAAAGAAAACAATTAAACTGATACGAAGTCTGATGAAAATGTTCAAACCTGTTGATTGCAGAATAATGCAACTAATGAAATAGAATTAGGCAGCTGAAAAGCCCATTATGTCGTGTCAGCGATGACAGACAGCTGACGCAACAGCTGATAGTTGCATTGAAACAGCATATATGGGAGAAACGTTCTCATGCAAGGGAATCGGTCTTGGCGCAGTTGGTAACACAGCTGTGCTGGGAGTCAGCGCTGATAAAGGTTGGCTGGTTCAACTCCAGCTGACACCGGTTTTGCCTTCAGCCAGCGTCCTCTATTACCTATGTGACATGGCGAGACTGAACAGTATATGTCGTCAGTCATTGAATGAACCTTGCACTTTATGGGCCAATGAGCCAAAATTTGAAAAACAAGGACAAAAATATATGAGCCAATTGATATCTAATAATTTGACAATGGCTTAAGAGCCAACAGCCTATTATTATATTCGACTATGTAGGTCAAAAGGCATGAAAATTTCCTAAGTTAGACCACATTTATACATACATACATATCCTGCAGCGATAAAGGTTGGCTGGTTCAACACCAGCTGACACCGGTTTGCCTACAGCCAGCGTGCTGTGATACTTATGTGACAATCGGCATCTCCATGGTTGCGTTTCATTTAATATGTGCCGAAAATCGCACACACTTGACACTCGGGTAAAGCTGTCTATAGACGTGTGGATTTTTAAATTCTCACTCCCCGATCAATGGTACCCCTAGATCCACAGCATGGCCGGACTAGAAGGTAAGCCAGTATGGGGCGGAGGTGTTACTTAGCTTTTATTGAACCTAAATTACCTTATAAACTGGTATAAATGCTAAAACTACATAAAACAATGTTAACCCTCCTGTAACCAAGGGGTCATGCACTCTAGACTTACCAAGGTCTAGATCGAAAATTTAGTCATTGGGGAGATAACAAAAATGAATAACAATACATATTTCTGGTAGCCAAGAGCATGAGAATTTCAAAAATGTCATTAAGTTTGCACAAAACTGAAAACCAATTGAAAAAAACGTATTTGAACATTCAAAAATGTGTAAAAAATACGATCTGCAACACGCGTAACACATCATGAAATCTAGCTTTTCTAATGAAATATTGGTCAATACGTTTCCTCTTGCTCAATAAAACATGTGTTGCAGTGAAAAAAGAGGTTACTGAGAAGCTTGCAACATAAGAATTTATGGTCTTACAGTAAACTGCAAAAAACAGGCAACTAGATCACGGATCTAGAGCTGGGTAAAAGTAGGCTTAATTTTCAGCTTCTGGAAAATTTCAAGCAATTTGAAAAATTTTCCGATTTTTTGAACTTTTTAGCCGTCCTTTTTTGCTTGTCATTTTGCCCGAAAATTCTGATTCACTCCGTTCTGGCAGTCCAATTATTCCTATCCCCGCCCCATCGCATTTTTCGGATAGGAGTTAGTTGAGGTGATTTCGAATCCAAAATTGTTGATTTTTCGAAAAAATCGTAAGATGTGCACTTTCAAACATTTTTAGCTGAATTTTGGCTAAAAAGAAACAAATTTTCGACCCTTTTACTAAATTTTACTCAATTTGCTCAATTTTTCAATTCTTTTCGAAATTTCATGTTTTTATATTTGAGAAAAATGAGAGTAGCCTGAAAGGTTTAAAAACTGGGTTTTGCTGAATAACCTATGATTTGTGAGATTGAAAAAACATTTTTTGAAATTTTCTGAGGCCCCGAACTCCAGAATTTGCATGCTGTACATGCATGCATGGTTCATCTATGAATGAACTTAGTAGGTACCTACCATAGAAGCGCAGTATGATCCGTCTAAGAGGGTCAGATAGAGCTAAATTGCCAAAACTTGCAAAACATTCAACTATGGGTTCCGTTGCTTTGAGGGTAGTCGGCCAGATTCTCGAGCGGAGTCCAGACCATAGATGAAGAGCAGCCGAATTTTGGAGTTCCGGTATGGAAAAATCGTCAAAAAATAGCACCAAAAGCTTAATTCTGGAAATCTGTCCATTCTAGGGGCAGGGACTTTGCCGGATATTTGGGAAGGGTTCGAGACCATACCTGGGCGTGGGGGAGGTTTTGCGGCTTGCCCCCCATAAACCAAAATACCCCCAGAATTCAATTTTCTTAAATTTTTTGTTTTTTTTCTCGCAATTTTTGATGCCAATGGAAAGTGCTCGATGAGAAACGTTGAAACATTGTGTTTTTTCGCCATACCACCATTTTTAAGGCCAATTTTTTGACCTTTGAACAACTCCTGCACCCCCCTCCCCAGAACGTTGGTGGCGCCCATCTATGGTCAACTCCCCGCCCGCAACTCCCTACTCCCCCATGCGTGGTTTACTTGGGAGGATTCAGGGGGTTTGACCCCAGAATGGTAACTTACCCTACGCAAAAAGGACCGCAACCCCAAGCATTGTCGATTTTTGGCAAAAATTGTAAAAGGTGTGCTTTTTTAAGCGTTTGTAGCTAACTTCTGGGTCAAAAGTCTCGAAGTTTCGACGCTACGCACCATATACACATTTTTGACAAGATTTTGTCCCCTATCCCCAGTTTTTTTCCCCAGATTTTTTCAGAATTTTTTGAATACTGTTATAATTTTAACGAACGAGAGCATTGCTTAAATCCTTAGGAAACAATGTTTTTGACGGGTCCCTCGTTTTTTAGCCCGCAAAAGGCAGTTTCTAAAAAATTTTCTGGCCTAACCCCCCATCCAGAATTTCTATTCTGTGCATGTATGGTGGTATCTACACATGGGCGTGGGGAATCTGGGGGTCTGGAAATCTGGCGGCCCCCTAAATCCGATAGACCCCCAGAATTAAAGTTTTGGTACTGTTTTTCGCAATTTTGCCTCATCCGTCCCTAGAATTTGGCTGCTGCCCATGTATGGTGGTATCTACTACTTGACTACATATTTTAAATAAGTAGCTTGGTTGATTACAAAGAAAATGCTCATAACGTTGACATCGAACGTCTTTCGAATGTCGTCGGCAGACAGATCGAGAATAGACTTCAGAATAAGTACTCCGGCGGAATTGACCAATATGTCCACGCGTCCTAAGTCCGGGTGATCGTAAATTTTATGCGCCAATTTTCTCAGTTCTCTTTCGTCTGTGCAGTCGCAACAAAATGACCATACAGGCCATACTTTCTCCTCTAGTACTCTAACCCTTTTTTCAACAGCCTCCTAAAATTATAAATAAATGATAAATAAATTATAAAATAAATTATGAATAGAATTCAATTAATTTGAATTTTTAATTATTTATATTATGAAAGAAAATTTTAAGTCAAAAATTGGCATTTCAATAACGATCAAAACTGACCAATTGCAAGCTAAGCTACAATACACCGTAAGGTATGTAATAAAATGGTTAACAACGAAAATAAAATTAATAACTGAAGTTACTATTAATCAATTTTTCGAAGTTAGCCGCAGGATTTTGCTGTCAAATCTTAATCCTCGCTATTATTCTTAGGCCTTGGCTTAGTTCGCATGTTATGAGTTATAAAAAATGCTTAGGTCGACGTAGTCTTGCGTAGGTCGATAAGAGGCTCAGGCAGGCTCAAACCCATAATAATAAAATTTGCATAAATTTGCATATGCATAACTTATAAATGCATTTTCGGCAAAATTATTTCCACATTCATGTCCAGCATGTCAAGTGTGCCCAAAAGAAGTTAAGTTTTTAACAGGAAAACCTCAGATTTCATTTTACCGTGGACAAAGGCAATCATCTAATATTATACAGGCGGGCCCATAAAACAGACTACAGTCCGATTGAACAGTTTATGTCTTCGCTGATGTGAATATAAGACGGTAAGAATCGGCTGCTTTAGATAAAAGTGTTTTCTTTCAAATCCTGTAAAAAATTTTGGCCAGATATCAAGAGTTAGGGCGCTAAGGTAATTTGTTTACACCCCCACTTTGATACTGTTCAAACAATAATCGCGTCATTGGTCCTTCCTGCCATCAATTTGCATCATCTTTTGACGATATCCTATAATTTTCGCACTTATCAGGATGTATATATACTCTGGGGCTTTAAAAAATGTGCTAATTAATTTTTATGACAGTGTACATTGTCAAAAACGTCAAAAAAGGATACCTACATACATATGTATTACAGTGGCTGAAACTCTGGGATTTAAACAATGTCAAAGTGAGGTATAAATAAAGTGCTGGAGTGAAAGAACCGCTGGCAGCTGGCCAAATTTTTTTAACACAGTTCAAACAAAGACATGTTCATTTTACTAATGCAGCTGGTCCTAAAGTTTTATGTCCAGATCATCCGAAGTAATGACCTATTTTATCGGAATGTAGTTTTTTTATGGGCAAGCACAGCTAACAATTTTAGTAGCTTTGAAATTTATTGAACTTGCTAACCTAGAATTCGGTATTTTAGTCGATGTCTCGTACATATGTAAATGAAGTAAAGGGATATAAATTTTTCGGGGGTGGGGTAAAACGACCTCCGATTTTTGGCCATAAATAGCCAAAAAATCCAATTTAAAAAAAATCGGTGAGTAAGTCAAAAATTTTCTGGTCTTCGGTGGGATGACGACCAACTTTGAATGGGATTCCATCATCCACCTGTTACATGTATGTCTCCAGGTTAGGTCTGTTGAAGCAAATTGGGAAAAAATCTAATGGGTGCTGACCACATATTGGCATAGGGGAGGGGTGCGTATGCAACCCAGGCCGAATACCCCAAAAATCAAAATACCCTTTTCCCCAAAATTCATTTTTTGAAATTTTTATTGTTTTTTTCGCAAGATTTTGATGCCAATAGATAGTGTTCGATGAGAAACGTTGAAAAATGATGTTTTGTCGCCATACCACCATTTTTAAGACCATTTTTCACCTTTGAAAAATTGCACCCACCCCAGAATCTTAGTGTGCCCATGCATGGAGCTGACTTTAAATGCACAGCATGGCCGATCTGAGAGGGGGTATGCCGATTGGAGGATCAAAACTTGTGATTTTTTGAGCCAAATGTCCTCAAAAACTGGTATAAATTCTAAAATAGCATTATTACTTCGTTCTTGTGTAGTTTCTATTTAACTTGAAGCATTTTGAAGGAAATTTTCAAATTTCCTTCTTTTTAAGTCTTCATTTTAGTTTATTTTTTCCAGAAATTTTTCCATTTTGTCATTCTAGGGGGTTCGCGCCCTGAATTTTTTCAATTCTTATTTCTGAATAAAAATTGTTGAGTATGAGTATGCCTAAACATCATTTTTGACGTTCTCGACGTTCTTTTCGAAGATCGGGACATTGAAAAATTTCAAAATATTGAAAAAATTCGATAATTGGACGAAAGATAAAATCTAAAATTTGATTATATAGTGTAAAAATTAGCTATAAACACTTATGACAGTACGCTTTCTAAGACTTTTTTTATGAAAATTGTCAATTCTTAGGGATCGCAGTCATTTATTGGAAGTCAGTAACCAGTATAAGGTCTCTCCAAACATATATGGTTTAGACCAAACATGCATGTTTGTGGATTGGATGATCTAGGCTGTTCATGATCTTGGAAGAAGGGGTTGGAGGTTTCAGCACCCAGGAAAATTTTCACCCCATCCCCGAGAATTCTCGATTTTCCCAAAATTTCTTAAATTTTCTAAAAATTCGGAAAGGTGCGTTTTAAAGCGTCTGTTAGCTTTCTAGTTGCTCAAAAGTGTCCAATTTTCGGTGTTTCGCGCCATATACTCATGTTTTGACCATGTTTCGTTAAATTTTTCCGATTTTTTATTTTTTAAAATTTTTTTGTTTTTTCGACTCTCGCGTACGTACGCCATAAGAGGCGCTTTTAAATTTCAGCTTGACCCCTCAGAATCCCTATGCTGCGCATGTCTGGTCTAGACCCTTCAGATTTAAATGAAAATTAGAAATTTTCTTTAAAGTGTTTGAATTGATCAGAGACAGTGGAATAACATAGTCTTAAAGCTTAGCGTACACAATTACCAGTTTTTGAGGTCATTTAGGCCCGGAAAAACTGAAAATTTTGGACCCCCGTCCCGGCTGATTTCCCCCGTATCAGCCACGCTGTAGATCTATCATCCAGTAAGTCCCCCAAAGTAGACCTCTAAACCATTTGTGGGGTCTCCTTTTTTCTGATTGGGAATAGATTTCGCAGAAAAAAACAATGTTGAAGCTTCTCTTCGTTACATTGCATACTTTATTCAAATCAACCAATACGATTTTAGCTCCGCAAAAGGCCAAATTTTGTCCTAACGTCGACCCGATCCCACCGGCGCCGCCGATTATAACGACGACGTCGCCGTCAATCGATTTTCTTCTCATCGTCAACATGTCCCTAATTTGCATACACCAAGCTCGGGTCAAATCGGCTATCAATCGAATGAATATGATCAACGTTTGGATCGTTTTAAGGATCAACCGCTTCATTTCAAAAACAATACAAAAATTTTAATTTCAAAAGGCAACTGGATTTCAACGATCCACTGAAACGTTTGTGAGTCTTTAAGTAGGATAATAAAACTGGCTCTGAACACTTGTGCGTTTGATGGGTCAAAAAACAAATCCCACTCTTCTAACCCTATTAACTCCTTAACGAGTTGAAATGGGTTACAGCTCATGTGATTGATATTTCGTCTATCGTTTCTGTATAAATGGCCAAAAATTATACTAGTACTATTGGTAGTGTCGTGTCGTATTAAAGATTTTCCTTCTCGTGAGTCGTGATGTGGACATATGTAGGCGATTTGTGAGAGTCCCTTTTTTGTAATCGTGAGAGAAGAAAATTAGAAAAAGTAAATGAAAAATAATAAGAAAATCAAGTGGTAAAGAGAATATACTCAGGAAAATAAAGGAATAAAACATATCAAGAAAAAGTAAATAAAATGAAGAAATAACATTTAAAAAGTGAAACAATAATAGGAGAAAGAAAAGTAAGGAAAATAATGAGTAAAAAAAGAGTACGATGAATAAAAAAGAGGAATATGTGAAATAGTGAAATGTTTCGTTTATAAAATAAAGTGAAAATGCATATTCTTTCAATTTTAATCTTATGCATGTTGAATGGTATACAAGAGTGCTAAACAAAGTGTTTCCAAAATTGCCAAAAATAGTCCCAAATATTCGTTCATGCTCGCTTAGAATTTCTTCCATCGTTTCCCAACGTCTAGAATTCTTACTGCCGCGAAAACTTTGTTTGGAAAAATTACGAAATAACTAGCATTTTACGATAAACTAAATTTGGCAAAGTTTAACTTGAAAGGTAATCTCTGCCGCCCATCTTGATATAGTATACGCTTGCAATGAAATGTTTAACCTTTTAGTGGTCAACGTTCCCAATCGGGAACATATTTTTAAAATTTTGTTGCAAAACAACTACTCATCTAATTTAAATAAGACTTGTTTTGGATAAGAACCAGGATGTTTGCCTATCCTGTGAGAGCAATTTCAAAACTTACTCTTGAGTATGTGCTATGCTATGCTGTCGTTAGACAAAAATAGCGAAAGTTTGTCATGCTTAGAAATTTGCATATTGTCAATCAACATACAGAATTTTTGAGCCAAATGTCATGCAGTAATGTTTGCAGAGGTTTTCTGATCATTTTGGTGTGTTATTCATTTTTATTTATTTGTTCATCAAAAGTTATGGTTGAATTTATATTGATGTTCCCGTTTAGGAACGTTGGCTCCTAGGAGTGCAAAAATATTTAATTCCTGGAAAGAGAACAAAATCTATGGGGCAGCATATGTAACCTCGGCTATGCTCTTTAGTGACCTCTCATGCATTCCTTCAATTTTCTAGAGCTGCACAAGCATTCTGGTATGACTCCAATGCACATATTCAAAATATTAAATGCAGCTTTATGGGATTCTTTACTTGATTCTATGTGTTACGATTACACAACAATGTAGCTCTTGATTTCTAGCAGTTTTTAGGCAAAAATCGAAGTGTTTCTGTTAATAATTTTAGGTGCTTTTGCAGAAAGTACCTGCTCTACCTTACTTTGCTTTATTTTTTACTATAACTTACAGAGCTATGAATCTCTAGAGGCTTAGAGACAAATTTTCTTGAATTCATGCACAATATAATGTTTTTTTGATCTGTAGAACTTGCAGTGTACTTCAACAAACTTTATAAAACTACTGATTTCTAGCATTTTCTAATAGCTCAGAAGCATGCTAGCAACATAACTAAACTTTGAGTGTAAGTTTATTGGACTATCTTTGGATAGTTAAATGTCCGAATGAGTAAACGTATGATATTATGGCTTACTTTTATTCACTGTAAAATTTTACTCATTGAAAATTGAATGAAATTGTCAAATTGACTATATTACACCCTGACTTCCTGTTATTTCCCGGATCTTGATTCATGGTTTCTAATTTTTAGTATACCAATACCAAAATACGTCGGTGCAGTGTAAATAGCTCTGAGATCACAGGCATTAGTTCAACAGCGAAGAAATCGGAACCAATAGATTTTGAAAAATCTAGGAAAAACAAAAATACAGATTATAGCTCAATAATAGTTTTTTCTCATCTTAGATAGACATCATTTAATGTTGTCTAGAAAGCAAGCAAATCTAACAAAAAACAAATATAAAGTTACGGTGTCTACTAAAAGTTTCTTGGTTTTCTGAGGTTTATGGTCCCCATAAGGTTTCAAAAACTCAAAACCACACCCTTGTAGGCTCTCTATTTGACAATTTGACAGTTTAGATTACTTGTGTTATCAATGTTTGTAGCAGATCGCTTTAATCTTATATGTTTTGCAAAACATAACAGAACATGAAATTTGGCAAAAATGTTCCCCAAGAAGCCAACGTTCCCAAATGGGAACATATGAACAACATGATAGAGAGGAGAGCTTTTGCTCTGGTTTTTTGCATACAGTCTTACATTCTACAGATTTGAAACATATTAAAATTGCATTGCTGTAGGACATCTGCATCATAGAGCGGACTCTAAAAGGTTAACCTGAATTTTAACAACGTTTTCCTTTGTTGAATTGGAATTAAGCTGGTTTCTTCTTGTGTTGCTAGGTAAATGTATTGTTTTTGTTATTTGACAGTGATATCCCCTGAAAGAATACACCCTTTCTTCCTTACAAGCGATTGAAAGAAGCATTTGTTTTTCCTCTTAAAGCACAATGTTGCCAAATTCCAGACATCTCACGTTCCTGTGAATATTTAATGCCGTTTTTTTATGAAGTTGTCAATTAAAGCTGTTGTAATAATTTTTACATTTTTTATACCTTTTAGACAATTTTTACTGATATCATTTTTATGTAAAAGCTCTAGAATGCAAATTTTCCTCGGCTCTGCCCCAGACCCCTCTGGGGGCTCTTATATTAGTCCTGCCACCCGAGACCCTCCAATCCAAGTGGGCTCGGGCGATTACGCCCTTCTTTTCGGTAATAAAAATTACTGCACAAAAAATATTTTTATCTGGATCTGTATCTGGATCTTTTTGAATTTTGATCTGGCAAAAGATCTGGATCTGGTTATTTTCTGATCTGGATCTGCCAGAAAATCTAAACCCGATCTTAATCTGGATCTGGGTAAAAATCTGGATCTTTTACATCACTAATGTTGAATGATATACAAGAGTGCTGAACAAAGTGTTTCCAAAACTGCCAAAAATAGTCCCAAATATTCGTTCATGCTCGCTTAGAACTTTTTCCATCGTTTCCCAATGTCTATAATTCTTACTGCCGCGAAAACTTTGTTTGGTAAAATTACGAAATAACTAGCATTTTACGATAAATTAAATTTGGCCAAGTTTCACTTGAAAGGAATCTCTACCGCCCATCTTGATATAGTATACGCTTGCAATGAAATGTTTAACAAAACTGAGACAATAACACGCACAGCACGACCGACCTGGATGAGGGGATAAGCCAATCAGGGGGTGGGTTAAACTGAGCTTTCTAAGCTAAAATGACCGGAGCAAGGTGGCACAATGGCTAAAATAGCATTTAAAACTACATACGTGGTCGTTATAAAGTTTGTTTTCGGGAAGGACTTGTGATTCCATAATAAATGTGGAATCCGATTTCGATCTTTTAGCATAAGGCATTGGTATGGAGCTGTACACGGTCAGATACGCAAGCAAATTTCGTCCCACATTACTAAATGCCATATACGAATTTATTGTAATACGCGGTATTTTGATAAAAACGTCATAAAAAGCCTCGTGTTGCTATGCTACGCGATCAATTATTTTTGGCTCTTCTTTACGTTTGAAATATTCGGTCCCTACATGGGCTGCGCAGAGGGGTAAGACTGGACCATCACCTGAGAAAGTGAAAGACCCTTTTCGTTTAAAAGCGACAGATTCCCCCAAGTTGTATTTCTGACACTATTTTTTTCACCGCTTTTGCCCCATCGGACCCCAGAATTCGGCTACGACAAGCTTTTAGTACTGCATGCGAGGATCCTGATATTTCTCCCGCCTGCTTCTTTGGATGCTCAAAATACGGATTATGCCATTTTATTTGAAAAATGTTTCCCGCGCGCGCCGATCGATTCTAATATCAAATGCGACTAAAATTCCGTAAACACAATCGAAAAAACGCTCCGAATTGTCGAATCGGAGCAAAGCCGGCGTATGAGCAAAAAAATTGAGAAAAAAATATTATTTACATAAGCAGGCAAATAATCAATTTGCACATTTATTTATTTTTGTGAAAAATTTTCAAAATTCCGGTTCGGTCAACTGGCTACGGTCCCTGCTGTCGTCGAACTCGAGCGGCGACGAAGACGTTGATCCGTTGGCTTTGGCCGACGATTCGTCGCCGTCGTAGTCGTCAAAACCGACTTGGCCGTTTGGCGAATTTTCGTAAGCGGCTATTTTGGGAGACGGGGCCAAATTTTGGCTTATCAGCGGCGGCGGCTGATTGCGCGCGAAGTAGACCACGTTGAAGAAATCGCGCCATACGGCTCTAACGTAGCCCACGGATGTCCTAAATCTACTGATAGTTCCATACGTACACTTACATGATCTTGGGATGAGGGAGGTTCTGCTGGCTTCACACCTCATCCATGATGAAACAGCGAGAATAAGAGCACCCCTCTATTCAAAGTTTGTCGTCCCACACTACCAAAGCCAGGAAATTTTTCACCCCCTCCCGATCTTTTGAACAAATAGCGTTTCTCGCCATTTTAGGCGTTTTTTTTTTGTTTTTGGCCGTTTCTGGCTAAAAACTTAAGGTCATCCGCTACCTTAAAAAATGGGGACTCCCACCGGAATCTCGAGCCCTTCACGTATGCCCCAGAACTAAGTTTTTACCAACTTCAAATTTTCTTACTCCTCTCTAAGAATTCGGGATTTTCTGAATGTTTTGAAAGTTTTCGAAAAATTCGTTGAAAAGGTGCTGTTTTAAGCGTTTTCGGCTATCTGTGTGTTCAAAAGTTTCACATTACTCATTTTTAGACTATATTATTTTCTTGAATTTATTCTCATTTCTTTGTTTCCTTCCAAAATTTTTTTCAAACTGTTTACGCTCCAGAAAGAGCGAACATGGTCAAAAACGCCAAAAACAATATTTTCGACGCGTACCCGTCATTTTTAAGCCCGAAAAAGAGCACTTTAAATGTTTACTTTCCCTCCCCGGAATCGCCATGCTGTGAATACCTGATATCACATATAAAAAGATGGATGTTTGGATAAGAAACATGTCGTATATTTGAATTATAGAGTGCCCCAAAAAAGGTACAAAATATTTGATCTTAACTATGAGTATATTAGAAATATTGCAAAATACAGCTTAAAATATAGGGCAACAACTATGAAAAGTTCCAGTGACTTAACCGTGCTCTTGCCTTTTCGCTTTACACTTTTTTAAACATGTTTGGTGGGTTGCAACGAAAAATGTGTTATCTTATAGTGTTAATTAGTAACCCTCTGCTCAAAACATTAAGTTAATTTTTGTTGGTTAGTGATAAAAGCGTCCTTACTGTTTTGTCAAACGTTCTTAGTTTCAGATTTGTCGATTTGATTGCTCGTTTCAGTTCAATCCTGTGAATTTTTTTCAAGTTAAACTAGAATTTCGTTTGGATTCTATGAAAACGTTCAGTTTACAAAATTAGTAACATTTAAATAATGCGAATAATTTTGAGAATAATTTAAACTTTGAATTTTAAGTAATAATTTAAATAATCCAAAGGATTTAAATAACCACAAATTACTGCTTCCTGTAGCCAGAGACCATTTGTGTTAAACGATGTAAACCGCATTACTTTAAGTTAACTTGAACAAAACTTATGAGTAAGAGTTTATATACCCTTATTTAGGGTAAAAATTGTTCTAAATTAAAAGAAAATTCAATTTGTGATGATAAGACGACGACCAATGCCGCAATAAAAGTTAGAAAACGCAAAAATTGCGATCAGGAAAAAATTCTACGGCCTGAAATATCGATTGAACTCGACTCCAAAGAAAACGTGCAATTTTCATCTAAACCGCAACGCTTGTCCGCTGAAGAAAGTACAAAATAAGACTCGTTTCAAGCACAAGACAGAATAAAATGCAAAGACTAATAATTAAAGCGAGTAAATAAAAATGAAATAAATCTAATAAGAATCAAGTATGTAGTAAAAAATAATAAAAACTAAATTAAATCGGAGAGTGGGCCTCTGCCGTGCTTACGCTTTAAGAAATAAGGCGCAAAATGACGTGAATGCCGGTATAAACGCCTCGGTGTATTCGTATAAAATGTAGTCGACGATATGCGAGACGGTGTAATCGACGGGCAAATTATCGAAAAATCTCCAAAATATTTAGAGAAAAATCGATATTTGTTCAGAATTTCATTCAAAATAATAACATTTCTTTACCGAGAAGAGGGGCTGCAAGAATCTAAGAGATTCGTTTGAGTGAAATATGGAAATATGGTCGTTGTCTTGACGCCGGGCCTTTTGGCGTCGTGAATCTCCCAGGTCACCGATTCCATCAGACCACGAATGGCGAACTTAGCTGCGCTGAAAGCGTTGAAAAAGACTACAATTTATCAGTAAAGCCTCAAAAAAAACGAAAATTTATTATTTTTTATTAAAAGCGTAGAGCGAAAAGATACGAAAAATTTATCATTTTCGATTGAAATCGTAGAAAAGAAAGGTAAATTTATTATTTTTGATTGAGCGCAGAAATACTAGAATTCATCAGTTTTGATTAAAAGCGTAGGCAAAAAAGAAATTCATCTTTTTTGATCAAAAGCGTAGAAAAAAGAAATAAAAAATGAAAATTTATCGTATTTATTAGAAGCGTAAAAAACGATAATTCCATTATTTTTGACCATATATGTATTAGATCAAATTATGTACCAAAAACATTAATAATTGATTCGTCGATGAATTTTGGAAAAATCTCAGTTTTCTATGCTTTCATCGATATTCATGTCATGAGCAAGATTGTTGTGATAGTTTTAAATCAATCTGAAGATCAAATTATGGTAATTTGTTTCGATGGTGAAATTCGTTAGGTGTGTAAACAGAAACAAGGACGAAAATATCTGCATTGGGGTTTTAATGTTGATTGAATGGTTTAAAAGAGCTGGCTGATTAAAAATTTGTCACACATTAATTAAAAAATCATAGAAAAAGCACATAAGGCAGAAAACAAATCAAAACATTTGTTCCTAATGTGTTTTGCTCAATGTAACTATTTTTTACTTTTTTTGGCACGTTATGCCACCTGGGCCCGGTTTCCGAATGAAGGGGTTAACTAACCCCGGGGTTAAATTAACCCCAGGGTTAGTTAACCCCGGGGATAACTTTATCCCCGGTTTCCAAATGAAATTTAACCCCAGGGTTGACTAACCCTCAAGGGTTAAAATTAACCCTCAGGGGTTAAGTACTTCATACATTCAATGTGCATATATTAGTGTTGCTATGCATTGCATTTGTAAGGGCATAGCTGGTTAATAGTTTGCATTGTACACAACTAATCGATATTTCTGAATAAATCCGAGCATGAGCAAGCACACTTCGCATCTATCACTATTGGAATTTATTAGTACTTTCCATCGACAACACCGGCTGTCAAATGTAACGGATATAATGAGTTTGACCTACTTATGTACTACATGATATTCAGTCAGTCGCGGATCTAGGATGTTTGTAAGGAGAAAGGGGCCGGTCGGTGTCCCAATTTATTTCAAAACAATCAAAACTTAGTTTAAAACCCGCTACTCACGTGCAGAATAACGTTTTTTGCCGTTTTATATTGCCTATTTTTGGTCAAAATGATTTCGGTGTAGAACTTTTGCAAAAAATTTCACAATTCCAAACAATTTTGTGCATAAAAAGTGCTTAAATTTTAGCCAAAACTCGACGCCAAGCCCCTGAAAATTTGTGGAATTTCGACAGAAAAACGTTTTGAGACTCGAATAATTCGTTACTTCCTGTCCTTGTGCATTATAGCATCTAGTGCGTAACGCGAATTTTTTAAAACTCATGCTAAAAAATTGAAGAAAATTACAAGAATATGGCTGCTAGATCCAGAAAGTGAATAAGTGCAATAAATAGGTCTTAAATTTGAGAAATTATGATATCGATGACCAAAATTGTTGCAAAGTACAATCCGTTCTTTATCTCGCCAACTGTTTTTAACCAATGGGGTGGGCAACCGAGCCGTCTCCTAGCTCCCCCTTAAGTCCACCCCTGTATATATTCCAAGATTGGAACGATCAAAGTCGAAATAGAACATGTATGATGAAATGATAGATAGTCAGGCTCAGAATTTATATAATAAAAAATGAAACTGGACGATCGACGATTTCCTGATATTGGCAAAGTGTTATTAAAAACATCAAAAATTCTGGAATCTGCATTCCACTGTATATCGAATATATAACTTACACACTATAGTCCGTTTTATTTAACTAAGCGAACACCATAGTTTCGATGTTCTACACTGTACCGAGTTATGAGGAGACATTTGCCATTTTTGAAGCGCATTACTGCATCAATCCACTTTTGTAGCCTGATTCATCCTGATTTGATTCAAATGAAAACCGCAAAGTATAATGAAACAGATTATAATCCAATTCACTTTTTGTCACAATGAATTCTTATACACACCAAACGTGAGCAACCAACACACTTTGCAGAAATAAATCCTGATACGCACCAGGGTTAACTTTTGTAAGGCATAATATGAAAAATTAACCCCCAACAATTTAATCCTTTCATTCGGAAACCTGAGATAAGTACTGATATGAAACGCATATTATATACAACGCACTTAACCCTTAAGGGTTAAATTAACCCTGGGGTTAACTTAAACCCAAAGGGTTAAAATAAACCCTTGAGGGTTAGTTAACCCTTTCATTCGGAAACCGGTGATAAATTATTTAACCCTCGTCTCGACAAAATTTATCGAATTTAACCCCGGGGTTAGCTTAACCCCTTCATTCGGAAACCGGGCCCTGATGTACGAAGAACGCATGCTTTTAATGCCACAAATTTAATCGGAATTCTCGCTATTGCCAAGAACAAATTTTCTGGAAGAGTTCACTATCCGATTGATTGATTTTCAATAAAATTATGAATTACTTAAAATAAATTTACAATCTGATAATAATCCAAAGACCGGAAGCTTATTGGCAAGAAGTTTTAATCTAGACACAGACAAAGCATCGAGCATAAAGCAACAAACGCTACTTTAGTAAACATTCCCAGCAGTTTGAGCCGAGAAATACTCGTTTCATTAAAACATGACTTCACGGGATCCGAAAAATTTTAGAATGCCAAAAAGGCAAAAGTTGAGTTATTAGGGAAATAAAATTTTTGACATTTCTCACGCAAGCTCCGCGTAACCGGAAAATCGAGAAAACAACGGAAAATGTTACAAATTCCTCTACTTTTAGGGACTATACCCTCAGACAAGCGTCAAGCTTATTTTGCGGGGCCTGTCGGGTCTTCGGAAGGTTTGAGCTCATTTTAGCGACTACGCATGCTCCCAATACGATACGTATGATACGCAGTAGATTTAAAGCCATTCATTTTAATAAACATAACAGCCGACCTTTAATGGGCAACTTTTAAATTTTGGTAATCATAAATTTTCAAGGGACGAAAGGGTCGAAAAATTCGTGACGGGGAGATAACGGTACAATTTTGCATTTTTCGTTGAGTTCTATTCTCGGTATCATAAAGTCGCAAAAAAACGAACCTAATCTTCAAAATTCAATTCTGGGGTCGTATAGATTTTGATAAGGGCATTTTCGATTCATGTGGTCTCTCGGATTGTGGGGGTCTATTTCTGATCAAAAAGTTTATGGCAAACATACCTATACGAAGATGCGTAACTTTGGCCGAAATATCCGGCGATCGAGGAGATAGCTACAACGTGACCCTTATTCCTTTTCAACATTGATGGTAAAAAGGCTTTAATGGCCTGAAAACAATGTCCAAGTGCTGACTCCTGTCTTTCTGTCTACAATACTAAGCATGCAAGAGCAGTAAATTTAAAGATAAAATTAAGGATGTTTTATAAAACTTAAAGTACAAAATCGTCTATTCCTTAAAGAACTATGCTCAGATCGGACAGATGAGTCCTTAATGCGTTTGTTCACTCATTTAAGCTTAGTAATCACGCTATTGATAAACTTTTGCAATTCGTTTCACTTAGAATAGATCTGAGTAACATCACAAAGTATGGCCGGTCTTCGATATTTGCATAAATTAATTATTACGAACGAAAATTCAGAGTCTTTAAGTTTTAGAAATTTGAAATTTATATAAAATTTATTATATAAATTACAAACCTATTTCAATCTTTTTATTTTGACGTCAACATTAAAACGAAAAATAAAGAATACAAGAAATAAAACAAATACTGTGCCTTATAAATTAAGACACTAAGGGTACGAATTTTTCGACAGAACAAAATAATTTCTCCGTGTTTATGAATAAATTAAAAGAATAAAACCGCAACTATGTCGCATTTCGGACGAATTGATTAAAATAGTAGACTGAAAGATGGAACTATTTCACAGATTTGCTTCATTCAATACCAAAAAATGCTAGTGACGTTGACATCAAAGGATTTTCTAATGTCGGCGGCGGTTAGGCTGAGAACAGATTTCGGGATTAGCAATCCGGCGCAATTGATCAAAATATCGACGCGCCCTAAATCCGGATGATCGTAAATTTTATCAGCTAATTGCGTCAACGCATTTTCGTCGGTGCAATCGCAGTCGAACCACCAAACGGGCCATCCTTGTTCTTTAAGGATTTTGGCTCTTGTTGCAACAGCCTCCTGATGAAACGTCAAAATTTCAACACAGGACTCATGACCAGACATGCATATGGGCGGGAGGGGGTTCGGGGCATACGTGGGCAGCATCAGAATTCTGGGGAGTGCAAGATTTTTCAATGGTCAAAAAATGGTTATATGGCGAAAAAATACAATGTTTCGACGTTTCTCATCGAGCACTATCCATTGGCATCAGAAAATGAATTCCGGGGGTATTTTGCTTTCTGGAAGGGGGGGGGGTTTGGATTCTCGTGGGGAGTTGCACACCACCCCCACGCCCAGGTGTGGTTCGGGGGTCTTGACCTCCTAACCACAATGAAAAATGGGCAATTTTCCGTTAAAATTGAAGCAAAATAAAGGCCAAGAACGGATGAGAATTAAAAACTTTCTTCAAAAGTGCTGTAAATTGACAAGAAAATGTGTAATAACTTAGGTTTCATGTTATTATAGCGCTTATACCATTTTTGAGCTCATTTTGGTTCAAAAACTCTAAACTTTATGACACCCCCAAGTCGGCTGACCGCCCCTCTCCGATCAGCCATGCTGTCCTTCTAAGGTCTAGACGGTACATAGGCAGCAAGAAAATTCTGGGTGGAGAGTGAAATTGCCAAAAAATGTTATTCTGGGGTCTACAGTAATCTGCGGAGTTTTAATTTCAGCGGGGGGTAAATACCTCACCACAGAACCCCTTCCACGCCCATGTGTGGTCTACTTTGTATATGGGAAGCACCCAAATTCTGGGGGAGCGTTCAGAATGGGCAAAAATCCCAAAAAATGCTAAAAATTCAATTCTGGGGGTTTGCCGATTTTTGCGGTGAGGGCGGGTTTAGATTCTGAGATGTAAACTCACAAACCCCTCTCCCACACCCATGTGAGTCTAAACCTTAGAATGGAAAAAATCAGTCATTTTCTGTGGAAAACGAAGCGAAATGAAGGCTAAAAATGGATGAAAATTGGCAATTTTCCTCAAAGGTTGTAACGTTATTTTAGTGCTCAAAAAAAGCTCAATTTTCGAACTCCCGTCCAGACCGCTGAAACCCCCTTCTCTATCAGTTTTTCGCCCAAAATTAATAATCAAATTTTTTAGAGCATATTTTTCATCCAAGTTTCCCAAAATTTGTTCTTGAGCACTTTGATTTTTTAAGAATTTTAGGGCACTCAAATTTTGTTTTTGCCGACGTTGAATACCGTATCACTTCCGCCACTTAATGTGCTCCAAAAACCTGATAAGAAAACAGAAAAGACCGTAAAAAATTTACGGTTCTGACACTTTAATTACTCACCCTATTCAAATCAACCAATACAACTTTGGCGCCACATCTGGCCAATTGCCGAGCCAAATTCGAACCGATGCCACCGGCTCCGCCCGTGATAACGACGATGTCGCCTCTGATCGATTTTTTTCTCGCCGTCAATAGGTCCCTTATTTGCATATACCACGCCGTAGCCAAGTCGCCGATTAATCGAATGATCAAAATCAACGCTTGAAACGAGCTGACGGCCAAATGCCTGATTTCGTAAAACATCTTGAAAATGCTCTTATGTATTGAAAACCTGGGGACGTCACTCTGTGGTATGAAATTACGAATAAGATAAAGTCATCAATGCGAAAAAACAACAAAAAAGAGAAAGAGGGAAATGGAAAGGCAGACGAGCAAGAATGAAAAACAAATAAAATTTAAATAAAGAAAGTATTTAAAACATATTAATATATAAATAAGCAAATAAAGAAATAAGTAAATAAATAAATGAATTAATAGATAAATCGATAAATAGACAAGTAAATAAATAAATAAATGAAAAATAAAAATAAACAAACAAATGAATAAATAATAAACAAATTAATAAATAAACAAATACATAAGTAAATAAAAATAAATTAATAAATTAAATTCTAAGAGAAGACAAAAAGACAAAAATGGAGAAAGAAATAAATGATGAATCGCTGTTAATATGAAAGAAAGCGAACGCGATGAAATAAGCAAGAGCAAATAAAGAAAAAATACGCAAGAGAAAGAAAAATTTATTTTCAAGAAAATACGAAAAATAATGAGTAGGTAAACAAATAACGGATGCAACAGCAATGACAAAACAATATGCGAATTCTAAGCCAGTGTTGTAGGTCCTTGAAAAATCTAGTCGTGTTTGTCGAATAATTAGCAGCCGGATTGAGTAAAAATCGAGTCGTGCTTCCGCAAAAAATTTTGCAAACTGCCAAAAATTTTTGAAATCTGCTAGGGTTTTTATAAATGAATGATAGACCAGATCGATTTTGGCTTTATTCGGCCACTAATTAGCTGAGGAGACGACTCGATTTTCCGAAGATATCCGCGACTAATTAGCAGACAAATTGAGTAAAAATCGAGTTGTGTTTCCTCAAAAAATTTTGCAAATTGACAAATAAATTCAATTTGCGTTAGAAATCGGACTTATAAGGCAATGAGAAAACACATCGATGTGTATTCCATTTGGCTAATAATTAGTCGAAAAGGCGACTCGATTTTCAGGGACATTCGTTATAAATTAGTAGCCGAATTGAGTAAAAAGCGAGTCATTTTTTCCCAAAAAATTCTTTAAACTTAGAGAAAATGTCCAAAATGTACGTCAGAAATTTGGCATATAAGCGAATGAGAAAACATCGATTTCGTATTCAATTTGGCTACTAATTAGTCGAAAAGGCGGCTAGATTTTCAAGGACATCTGTGAATAATTACTAGCCGGATTGAGTAAAAATCGAGTCGTGTTTTCTCAAAAAGCTTTGCAGACTACCAAAAATTTTCAAAATTTGAGTTAGAATTGGACTTATAAACCAATGAGAAAGCACGTCGATTTTGCAATCAGTTCGGCTATTGGCAGAAAAGGCAACTCAACTTTCCAAGGCTATCCGTGATTAATTAACAGCCGAATTGATTAGAAATCGAGTCCTATTTAATTGAAAAATTTCGCAAACAGCCTAAAATATTCAAAATTCGCGTTAAGAACTGGGCTTATAAACGAATGAGAAAATACATAGTTTTCTGATCAATTTGGCCGAATTTGTCTAAAAAGCAACTCGTTTATCAGGGACCGACTCTCATATACTCAGCCGAAAATTTCCAAAATTTGCGTAATAAATCGAACTTATAAAAGAATGTAAAAAGACATCAATTTTGACTCAATCCGGCTATTAAGTATTCGAAAAGGCGACTCGATTTTGAAGTAGCCACCCACTCTGACATACCGTCCGAAATTTCCGAAATTCGCCTAAGGTATCGGGCCTATAAAACAATGATAAAACGCATCGATTGATTTGACTACTAATTAGTCGAAAAGGCAACTAGATTTTCAAGGACGTCCGAGATTAATTACCGGCCGAATTGAGTAGAAATCGAGTCGCGTCTCCACTCAAAATAATTCTCCGAAACTGGCAAAAAAACTACTAAATTCGCATCAGAAATTGGCCTTACGACGAATGAGAAAACATATCGATTTTCACTAATTAGTCGAAAAGGCGACTCGATTTCCGAGGACCCACTCTAAAATATGAACCGCAACGTGGAAACGCCAAAACCGGCTCTGAACAAACACCGCACTAAGTCCGGTCAGGTTTTCGATTGAAGCAAAATTAGCGTGTTTTGCGTGCAACGCACTTTAGTCAGTTTTGCATGTATCTTAGAACGTCAGACCAGATTGAATCAATTTTTTCTATATTCATGCGCCTACTCAACAATAGAAATGGGTATGCAACGACGTCTATTGATATGATTGGTCGTTTTGATAAAATCGATTGAACGTCGTTCGGCAAGAATGATAAATATTTTGGAATTTAGACTTTTTTATTCATTCGAAAAATTTTGATCAGCCGGCCATTTAGCCGGAGTTGCGAAGGAAAATAACCGCAAGACGGTGTTGATTATTTTATTGTCAAAAAACGTGTGCATATAATGGCTTAAGGGGTTGACATTGACGACATTTTTCCGCTTTAGACTAAGACTAGTCACCTAAGTCGTCAAAACGACACAAAACGAAAAATGGATAATTTAGGGCAAAATTGATAATAATGAATAAGTAAATGAAAAGAAAGAAGACATAGGTGGAGCGCAGCATGCTATTAGTATGGAAGAAAGTAAAAGACGCGAGAAAAGGCGCAAATGTACCTAAAATGATATATAGGCAAGTGAGGTCATCAGAGAGGAACTAGGTTGCTACAGTTTCGTGCCTTAAATGCTCTGACAGTAATTGCAACATAGCGGCACCAGTCTAGGCGGCTAGACTGTCTCAAAAAAAACAATATAATAAAGAGTAGATAATAAATCAAAATATATAAAAAAGTTAACGCATGATTTATTCATATAAACAAATTTATTCATGCGACAATGTCAGAGTAGAATTAAAATAACACATTGATGAGGTAGTAATGTTGAAAATTTAAGAAAAATATGCACCTACTGAAAGACTTCGGATGCAAATTGGAAACCTTAGGCGTATGAGGACAAAAACGTATATTTACAGTGACAAATAGTGGTTAACTTATTAATTTGGCCCAATTAATAAAGTACACAGACGAGCAGCAGGGAGTATATGGCTAGGTGAAGTGACTAAGAATAATGAAGGTTATGAAACAATGAGCCCTTATTTTGACGTTTCGGGATATAAACATGACCTATGTCTGCTGAATTTTATCGATGTTAACAGTGCAAAAGGCAAAAAAACCAACGTACATATGCGTAAATAAATGAGAAGAAATAACAAGGAAGCCACTACCTAAAGGCAGCAAACAAATCAAAATGTTTTAATACACTGAGAAATATAAGAATGCGCAGGAGGATCAGAAAGGTCTTTATTGCAACATTTTGAGTATTTTTGACGCAAAGTTTTAACGTTATAGCCTTGTTGACACAACTTAATCGAAAGTTTATTCACGCGCGCGCAGAAAAATTCTGGATTTGAACAAAGGCGTGAAAAGCGATGAAGCTGACTAACAAAAACGGCATATAGAAGACTTGTAGATACATTAGAGTCTGAAGAAGGAAAATTAATGATAGAAATCGAAACTGTTCTCTTTTATCAAAAATTCTGTAATAAATAGGTTTTGACATATTTACCTCAACATCTAATGAACCAGAAAGAGTTTCCGTGACATTCAAGAATTTGGATAGCTATCTTTAATATAATCGCGAAAATTTGAAATATCAATAACAGATATGTCCATTAAAGCAATAAGTAAGGTCTTTATTTCTAGGCAATGATAAGAACGTATATTCGCAGTAGAAAAGGAAAGAGTAAGTTAAAGTGGAGAATAATTAGAACCCATGGATGCCGATTTCCTGATGAAAAAATTTGTTTCCATAATTAAAAAACGAATTCGGATTCAGAAAGTGAGACTATCTATAAACGAGTTAAACTCAAAAGTTAAATAAGTACATGAAAACTTATTCTTTTCAAACGGTATTTCAAGAAATTTAAAAAGAAATAGAAATAAGTTCTTTTTGAGGAAGGGGTGTATGAAGGGTTGAAGCCATACCTTGGCGTGGGGGTTTGAAGAATATGCAATCCCTCAGAAACCAAAATACCCCCTCCCCCAATAAAACCCAAATAGCCCCCCAAAATTCAATTTTGTGAAAATTTTCTGTTTTTTCCACAATTTTTTCGCCATATCAATATTTTTTAGGCCTTTTTTTGACCTTTGAAAAAATCTTGCACCCCCAAACTTTGGTGTCGCCCATCTATGGTTGTAGCCCGCTGAATCCGGTAGACACCCCAAGTCGATATACCCCCAGAATTAAATTTTTGGCATTATGTTTTTGGGATTCTTGTCAGTTCTACACCACCCAGACCCCATAGAATTTTGGTCGCTGCCCACCCATGGTGGTTTTGCTTTCTAACAGGCAACAACCAAAGCTTTTTTCCTGGTAAAAATGTTGTTTTACTTACCCATCAATCTTTGGCTTAGTTCGGAATTAAGAAAATTTCTAATTCTGGGCCCCAAGCATATGAGCTTGCAAGCACGACGGAAAAACCTCGGGATCTGAAGAAGAGAACAACTATTTTCTAAAATATCTTTTAAGCTTACGATTTCCCTGACGTTTCTGACGGTGCACTTTCTGTCTAAAACGTAAAAACTTTAAAAATCTCGAAAAACTATCAAAGATTTTGAGTAAATTGAACAAAAAATAGTTAAAGAGTTAATCTCTGCTAAGCGCAAAAATGTGACATTTTTGAGCCAAAAGGTCTATAAAAGACGCTGAATATGTCATTCATTCTAGTTTTTTTCCTGAGGAATTTTCCTTTTTATGTCATTAAGATTCGAGACCACGCCTTGGCGTGAAGGTGTTCAGGGGTATGCACCCCACTGAAGACTGAATACCCCCTCCAGAAACCATAACATTCCCTCCCCAGAATTCAATTTTTAATTTTTTTTTGTTTTTTGCAATTTTTTGATGCCAATGGATAGTGTGTTCGATGAGAAACGTTGAAAAAATTGTTTTTTAGCCATACCACCATTTTTAGGGCAATTTTTTGACCTTCCCCCAAAAATTTCGGTGCTGCCCACGTATGGTCGGAACCACAAGGTTACTAAGTATTCAATTAAATGGCTTAAAATTTAGAGCTTTTTCAGCAAAAGAGAAACTACTGCATAAAAGCTCTTATAGCCTGTTTCACATATGTATAAGTTTTTTTTATAAGTTCGGGCGTAAACTTTAAGAGTTTTTCCCGAAGTAAGCAGACGGATAACGATAATTATATATATCAAATCAATGCTATAATCGCAATCAGTCGGCTTATAGTCGGACGTAGTTTTAAAATTTATGTTTAAACTTATGGGAAGCAGACTAAAATTAAGTTTTAAGAATAAGTTTTCAGGCTTTTCGAGGAGGGCTAAAACAATAATGCAGTCTATCGCAATATCTTATTAACTAAACACCGTTAGACTGACGCAAAATGTTTTCAAGCAAGTTGTTAGCGAAAAGAATATCATGTACTTATCTGTACAACAGAAGATGTTCTTGGGCCAAGAAATTGCCAAAAAATTCATAGCAGACAATAATTTTTCTACGTTCCTCATCGAAGTACATGTGTACCAAAAATTAATTAAATTCCATATATTGTGTTGTAGGTTTTTCTGCTAGCTACTTGTTAATTATTGTTCAAGATTCAGGTTAGGTTTTCATTGAAAAGTCAGAATAAGTACATATTGACAACTTTCCAAATTATCAGATTTATACTAGGTAATTTTTTAGACACTGCAAACATAGGGATTCTGGGGATTTTTAGCAAAAAGTCCATTTGAAATAACATTTTTGGGCTTGTGAGCTTGAACAAGCATAGTTGTTAAGTTTTTTCGGACGTCAGCTAGATAAGTTTTTAGGACCGCAAATGTTCAGAGATTTTTGGGAGACGGACTGTACCGTAATCATTAATTATCTGAATGTTATGGTCCAAACGCGCTTTTCGGCCCAACAATGAAGAAAAAGCTTGGAGTTGTTTAGAAAATACTATAATGTGTAAAAAAATTTGCATTTTATTTGAAGTAATGCTTCAATCGATTCTGATAAAATGTGACAAAAGTTATATAAATACAAAGCGAAGAAATAACGCAGCGGAATTCTAAAAATGAACAAACTATCGAATCGAAGACGAGGCGACGCAGCGTATGAGCAAAATTTTATAGCAAAAAGAAATAATGAAGTAATTCAGGGTGGCTTATAAAAGAGGTGCAAAATATTTTGTTCGTAAGTAAGACTGTCGGATATAACGCAATAGTAAATATTTTCTCAAAGAGCAAACATAGGGCAACAAAATTTCGCACTTATACAGAATAGTAACGTATGTTCTTAAAATAAGCAATCTGCTTTTTTCATCCTTAGGCTTAGGCTTAGTTTAGTAGCATTAGCTATTTATGCACTGTCGACTCTTAAATAGTATAGGCCATCGCATTATAGAAAATGGGGCTATTGCACTTACTCTATTCATTTCGTTCTTGATGACGTCATAACAGTTACTCTTCCGCAGAAGCACCCAAAAGCGTTAAGTTTCATTGAGTTACCCCTGTTTACATCTTCATTAACACAACTTTTCTGATAAGTTACGACGAAAAAAGTTGCTGAATAGTATCGCTGCTTGAAAAAAACTTTTTTTGTCGAAATGGTCATAAAAGCGTCATGCTATTGTTTAATGTTCTTAGATTGAGAATCGTCAATTTTGTTTTGTAGTTCAGTCTGCGAGTATTTCATCATTCAATTGTGCATGGACTACAAAAAAGTTGGGTTTACCAAAACTCGTTGCAGTAAGCGAATTCTAGCAGTCCAAAGCCAGTAATAAGAGGCCTAGCTAATGGTTTTTCTAGTGTTTTAAGCTGCATTTCTCCAAGTCAAGCGAGACAAACGTTATGTAGAAGAAGGTGGTAAAAGTAGACGTGGGGGTCCGGGGGTTTAGGTAGAAGAAGACGTGATGGTCCGAGGGTTTAGATCGCCCTCAAGAATCCAGCTGACTCCCAAAATCGACAAGCCTCCAGAATCGAATTTTCGGTCCTAGTTTTGGCGAGTTTGCCTCAACAAACCCCCCACCCCAGAATTTGGCGGAACCCATCTATTCCTGGCACACTTTTCCTGGCCATCCTGCATACAAACGAACGAACAATTACTTTACGTTTTTATTTATGAATTCAAAAAATCGACAACCGTTATTTCGCCATCATCATCATCGCGCTATCGTCGAAGTCGAGCGGCGACGAAGGCGTCGATCCGTTGGCTTTGGCCGACGATTCGTCGCCGTCGTCGTTGTAAAAATTGACTTGGCCCTTTGCCAAAAATTTATAAGCGGCTATTTGGTCGCTTGCTGACGTTGGCGCCAATTTTTCGCTAACAAGCGGCGGCGGCTGATTGCGCGCGAAGTAGACCACGTTGAAGAAATCGCGCCATACGGCTTTAACGTAGCCGAAGGATGTCCTAAATTTCACTTTCAGACATAAAGACTAATGTAAGGATATCTGCATTCGAGTTCTGCTGAGTGTGACCCCGCAAGATGGCTTTTAACCTTCTCCTCAGCATTCCCGATTTACAAAATCTTAGAAAATGTGCTTTTTTAAAAGATTTTCAGCTATATTTTGGCTCAAAAGCGTACAAGCTTCCGGCGCACCCCACCATTTACTCCTTTTTTGACTATATTTTGTTCAATTTACTGAAATTTTTCCTAAATTTTTCGAATTTTTCATGTTTTTATATTATCGAGGAAACAAGCTCGGTCTAAAACGTCGAAAGAGTGTTTCTGACGTGCACCCATGGTTTAAACCCAAAGAAGAGCATTTTTTAAAAATTTCCCAGAGCTGATATCCCAGAATCATACTGTACAAAAATGGATGAACGAGGTGCGAGAGCGCGTCTTGCATAGGTGCACAAGGCCAGGGTCGCTAGGGTAGGGGGGGGTGAAATCTCAGAAATCCAAAGCAGTTAATTTAACCTCCACGAATTTTTTCTTGTTTAAACGACCAAAAGGGTTGAAATAGCCTATAAAACGTCTTTTCGTAGTAATTTGGCATTTTTAAAGCAGTTTTAGTCCATTTTGACTGCATTGTATCACTTTTAGCACTAGAAAATACAGAAACCGATCAATTTTTGGCGCCTAATATAAAGCAGGATGAGGATGGATAAAACTCGGGGACAACTGATGAAGGACGATTTTTTCACAGAATACGAAATCTTTCCAAGTGAACCCCAATTAATTTACTAACTTAGTTTTTCGCAAATTTTAATACATAAAGTTCGCATGGAAGGCACCGCAGCTTAATAAAATTTTTAAAATGTTTCTTAGCAATCGGAACATCATTGCTAGCACACAGATCAAATAAAATTTTCCGAAAAACGAATAAGTTAACGAAAATTCGAAAATTTAAAAATAAAAATTATCACCGTTTTCACAACAAAAACTGGAATAAGCAAGATCGGTTTCAGAAGAAATTTTTACGGCAAAATATTACGAATGAACACGACCGCATAACTTCCGCAGTAAACATGCTAATTTTATCTGAATCGAAATAGCCCTACTTCGCTAGGTGACGTATAGAAAATAAGGGTACTATAATAATACAAAAAAGGGTACAAAGCGGATAAATAAATATAGGATAAAAGGTATAAAATAAAGTAGATAAAAAATAGTATAAGAATAATGTATGAGAAACCGGGTTTTTTCCTATGCTCACGCTTTTAGAAATAAGGCGCCATATGTCGTGAACGCCGGTATGAAAGCTTCGCAGTATTCGTGCAAAATGTTGTCCACGATATGCGAAACGGTGTAATCGACGGTTAAATTGTTGAAAAATCTTCAAAATAAAAAAAATCGATTTTTCTTCAGAATTTGATTCAGAATGATATATTTTTTTACCGAGAAGAGGGGCTGCAGGAATTCAACATGCTAGTTTCAGTAAAATAGGGATACAACGTCGTTGTCTTGACGCCGGGCCTTTTGGCGTCGTGAATCTCCCAATGCACCGATTCCATCAAGCCACGAACGGCGAATTTAGTTGCACTAAAAGCGTATACAAAAAACTAAGAAATTGCATTATTTTTAACCAAAAAGCGAAAAAAATTATAAATTTCATTACTTTCTATCCACATACATTAGAAGTAAATTGTTAACTGAAATTATGGCTTAAATTGTGGCAATGGACCTTTGGTGAAAACCAAATTATTTGGAATAATTTAGAAATAAGTATATGAACAAATAAATAAATATATAAATAAATAAGTAACTAAATAAATGAAGATGGTATGCTGATTGATCAACAATTCTTGCACAAGAGAAAAAATTGCCTTAATATTCAATAATGGAACGAAATATTTATTCATAATGTTATTTTCTCACTTTGCATTATTTTACTAAATTCAGATAATTTCAACTAAAAAATTGGGCACTTCATAGGCTAGTAACGTACTTTAAAGACGATCGAGTTATAAGAAAAGGGACGGTATAAATATAATTATCATTGATGATGACATCATAATAATTACTATTCTGTGCAAGTGCCGAAAATTTGACTTTTATCAGAAAATTACGGCGAAATTCTAGCAAAAACATATTTATTCTCAAAATACAATAATTTTGCACAAAAGTTTTTGACGTTGAGCGATTTTCTCAAATAAGGCACTGCAGTTATCGGGATTCCTAAATGAAGTTCTTATCTAGAAAGAGAAGTATCGAGCAACCAGGAAAAACGTTAATGGTAATTCCCAACATTTTAAGCCAAGCAATAATTACTTAATTGAATATTAAAGCACTATGGGTTCCTGAAATTCCTAAAATACATAAAAGCCAAAAATTTAGAGTTCTGATATTAAAACAATCAAGCAAATAACAACATTTTTCAGTTTCTCGTGTTTTTTGGATTAAGCTTTCACTAATAGATCTGAACTTATCCTGCGTCGCAGCCTTTGAATTAGAAAAATTCTGAAAATTTAGACATTTTTCATCCGGAATTCGATTAGCATACCTATATGAAGAAGCGAAACTTTGGCCAAAATGTCCGGCGATCGAGGAGATAGCCACAATGTGACCCTTGTTCCTTTTCAACATTGAGGGCAGAAAAGCTTTAATTGTCTGAAAACAGCATTCAAGTGTTCGATAGTGTTTATCATACTGTGAACTGCAAGATAATAAATTCATAAATAAAAGTTATGTTCTATAAAATTTAAAATACAAAATTTAACTCATCATTAGAGACCGGATGAAAAAGGGCCGCCCTTTTTTTGAAAACAGATTCGAACTCAGCTCATCAAGAAACGCCGAAAAAACGTGATTTGGACGTTCTACGATGATATTTTTTTGCCCTTTTTTGCCCTTTTTTAATGCTTCTGCCCTTTTTTCCTTTTTTGACGCTTTTGCCCTTTATTTTTTTTCTCAGTTGTATACTAGGAAATTTATCCTTTATTCGCATTGTAAGATATATTCATTCGCATTTAGATGTGCCACGTTTCAAGTGTGACACGTTTCTTTGCGAGAATTTTGAAAAAATTCAAGAGTTTTTGAGGGCGCTGCCTTCTGATGGCGATGCCTGTGAAACCGCAAAACGTTTATCTGACGACGAAACAGTCAAAGATGAATTGTTCAATTCGGCTACCTACAAAAATTTGGTAAATATACCACTTAATTTTGTGGAGAGTTCTGTGGTCTACTCCAGTTACGGCGGCTATATCCGACATGTTCTTGTGGATATGCGGCAAAACATGATACTTCTGATTCCACCCACACCCTCTCTCCTTACCCCAAGGTCCAATTAAATGTATGTTACAATGTATCTGAATGAATAAATGAATGACTAAGTATTTGTGAATATGAATATATTTGTTTGAATAAACTAAACGATTCTTTTGTTCCAGGTCGGTGCTATTACTAAACTTGAAAAAAGCGGCGCTAGGAAAGAAGATCAATGGTCGATATTCAAGGAGGCTGGCGACGTGTTGAGTGGGTTTGCGCTGGAAAAGTTTACGGCCAGTTTGAAGAAAAATCCTGATATTTTATCTTTTACGAGTGATATGAATCCAGAATTTCGATTGAAAACATTGTACGCTCCTTTAGTATCGGTGGACGTAGAACGCTCCTTTTCTCAGTATAAATGTATCCTTACCGATCGTCGTCAAAATTTCACATTTGAGAATATCCAAATGGTCAATGTTATCGCGTTTAATAAGTTTTTAGATGAATAATCGTTGTCCTTTTGTCTGTGCCGTCGACTAGCAATGAAATAAATTTGTTTTCAGTTTTAAAAGTGTGGTTTTTCAACGTGATTTTACGTCGTTTTTGCCCTTTTTCACGCATTTTCACTACCCTTTTTCACGCATTTTCACTGCCCTTTTTCCGCCCTTTTTTGGTCATTTTTTGCCCTTTAAAATCCGGTCTCTACTCATCATATATATATATATATATATATATATATATATATATATATATATATATATATATATATATATATATATATATATATATATATATATATATATATATATATATATATATATATATATATATATATATATATATATATATATATATATATATGTATGTAGGGTATCCTTAAACATGTCCACATTCTGAAAAAATTTCTCAGCGCGCGAAACTCTCTATATGGCCGTACCCTGGGTAAATTTTGTGTCCTGAACACGAATATGATATCCGTTTTTCGCTTCCATTAGAATCAGACGATGATGTCGCGCGATTCTGTGGCACATTCTTCTGTCGATATCAAAAACAAAATTCAAATATGATTTTCGTTTCCACCAAAACTTGTAATGCAAACAGGGTGTCTCAAAGGTATTTTTTATTTCCAACCATAAATTTTCAGTTATTACGAATGAAGCTACCAAAAGTTACACTAATGGAAATCGCAAAGCTATCTCTGTCAAAAATTTAGAGTTCCACGCGCCGAAATTTTTTTTCAGAATGTGAACACATGCTTGGAATAAAATGAAAAATACTTACGAGACACCCTGTTTGCATGACAATTTCGGTCGGAGCGAAAAACGAATATCATATTCGTGTTCAGGACACAAAATTTACCCATTGTACGGCCATTTAGAGAGTTTCATATGCTGAAAAAATTTTGTCAGAATGTGGACACATGCTTAAAGAATAGCTGTATGTACGAGTAGTATCCGTCAAAATTTAAAATTCGATATTTGCATATTACGAGCGTAAACTTGGACGTCTAACTTAAAACAATCATGAAATTAATAAATTTGAAAAGTGTTTCGATTCCTTTTTTCATTTCACGTTTGCATGTTAATATGAAAAACATAATGAAATAAAAACTAAGTTGTGTCGAGTGAATAGTATTAAGAAAATTTCGTAGATTACCAGAAAAATGCTAAGTACGTTGACATCGAAGCACTTTCTGATTTCGGCGGCGTTGAGACTGAGAATAGATTTTGGAATAAGCAATCCGGCGGAATTTATCAAAATATCGACGCGCCCTAAATCCGGATGATCGTAAATTTTGTCGGCTAACTGCGTCAACGCATTTTCGTCGGTGCAATCGCAATCGAACCAACAAACGGGCCATCCTTGCTCTTTGAGGATTTTGGCTCTTGTTGCGACAGCCTCCTGTCGAAACGTCAAAACTTTATTAGAGGTCTGATTTCATGACCATACACGATCTTGAAGGTTTGTGGGGTTTCCGCCCCCAAAGGTTTTTTCTTCCAAAGAAATATTTTTCACCCCGCCCCCAGAATTTTTATTTTCAAAAAATCTTAGAAAAAGGCTATTTTATGCATTTTTAACGATTTTTTTGCTTCACAAATATCAAATTTTGGAACTTCGCGCCATTTATTATCTTTTTTGACTATATTTTGTTCAAGTTAAATACGAATACGCCGAAAACCTGAAAAAACTTGGTACTTCTACGGGTTAGTGATTATGCTGACGTCATCAGACAAACTAATGCCTGTATCTCTTCTCGACCTAAGCGGTAGTACTACCATCCACATAAATCTTAGCCTAAACATAGGACAAATCTAGAAGTTTGAAAAAATCAATAACTATAGCGACTAAAGTTTGCACAAAAGCAGTTACTATTCTGTGTAAGTGCCAAAAACTATACTTTTTTCACAGTAATTGCGATCAAACATTTTATTGCGAGGGTCTCAAGAGACGTTCTAAATTCAAGAGACGTCGGAGCCCCCAACCACTCCCTTAGCCCATGTGTGTCAAAACCTAGGTTAAGAGCATGACTGTCTGTGCGAATTATTCAGAAAGCTACTTTGAGTCCCCGAAGATCGATATAATCCTGCCTCGATTTATGGCTCGGGTCGATTTCGGGCAGTTCGAAAAATATCATTTGTTTATTTATAGCGTTAATTCTCACAGAAAGCTTTTACTTACGTCCGGTGACAAAAATTGGGTATTTTACAGTTCACCAAAATGTACCGAATCAGGGCTAAAAACATATTTATCTGACATTTTAAAGGTCGCTGATTACGAAAAAATAATTTTTATTGCGCGAAAACAAAAAAAATTGTTTGAAAATTCTTAAATTTGAAGAAAACAATTTTTTGCATGTTTTTTCTGTCATTTTACTTGATTAGATATGTGAAAATCCAAGTTTCTGCTTAAATGACGCTTAGGCTTATGCTTAGTATATCTGAGTAGGTGTTTTCGGCTGCTTTGGTCGAGGTATAGATGCTTAGGTCGATGTATAGCTGCTCAGGTCGATGTATAGATGCTTAGGTCGACCTAAATTGGGTACATGCTATACTGCATGCATTCCACTGTTTGAATCTTCAAATGTTTTGAATTTTGAGATAATCCAAAAATGCTGTTTGAATCGTATTTAGGTAGAAATCTTTAGCTGGATGTAAACAATGCTAAAATTAGTAGAATTGAAAAAAAAATTTCTCGAAAATATAAGTGCAAAAAAATTACAAAAAATTTTTCTTTAATCTTGGTTTCCACGCAGTAAAAGCTTAATTTTTTGTAATCTGCGACCTTGAAAATAACAGAAGAATATGTTTTCAGTAAAAATTGGGGACTTTTGATAAACTGCGAAAATTCCAAAAATTTGAGAGAAAATTTAAAAATCAGAAATCAGAATTCCGCTTCATTTACCCTATTTAAATCCACTAATACGATCTTTGCGCCGCAGCTGGCTAAATGACGAGCCAACGTTGACCCGATGCCACCGCCGCCGCCGATTATAACGACGACGTCTCCTTCGATCGATTTTTTCTAGCCGTCAGCACGTCCCTAATTTGCATATACCACGCCTCGGCCAGATCGCCTATCAGCCGAACGAACAGTAACAACGTTTCAATCGACCCAACGGCCAAGCGCTTTATTTCGTAAAACATTTTGGTAAAAAAATTGTATATTTAGATTCGATTCGGCTCCTAATTGACCAGAAAAAAGGCGACTCGATCCACTTTTACAAACCAGCAATTTTCATGGCGTCATCAACGATGACAATTTAATAGTAATAATAGTCATAATCATACATGATCTATCTAATCATACACCACATCTTTATCCCCCCAAATTTTTTTTACCCTGCGAGAATTAACTATTTAAAAGGAAATTCGAAGAAAGTGCGCTGTTTTACGCGTTTTTATTAATCTGTTAGTTTAAAAGTAGTCGAATTTTCGGCGCTTCTCGCCGTTATAATTACTCATTTTTTAAGTATTTTTTGTTAAATTTATCCAAATTTTTTTATTTTTCCAGCATTTTTGTTATTACGTTCTAAAAGATTCGGCATCGTCAGAGACCCCACATTCACCGTTGTTTGAGCCCTGGAAACAGCTAACTTTAGAAAAATTTTTGGTTTCATTCCTTCAGAATTCCCATGCTGTGCTAGTTTAGTAATAACCCTATTTCTTCACAACGAAATGGCCTTTGCCATTCAAGACTTCGAAATAGCTAATGGCAACAAGCTAAGCGCAAGCCTAAAAGTACTCAATAAAGTAGGCCACTTTATAACAGCTTGCAGCAATAAAAGCAAAATCAGAAGGACCGGATGGTACCTTAGTGAAGCCTGGTCAGGTTTTTAATCGTAATAAGTTTGCATGTAATTGTTGTGCGAACACTGCATTTGTTTTGCATGTCACTTTTGAACTTCACACCTAGCTTCAATAATAATTTTTATTCGCAAAAGTGATAGGAACATATGAGACAAGTTTAAAATCGACAAATATGCCTCTTTTTACCGAAAAATTACGATTCAAGATAACAAGTCGAATCCTTATATTAATCTCTAAATCCTTAGTGCTCGGCTGCGCGCTATTCTACGGCCTCTGCCGCCAACCCATGTATCCAACTACAGCCTTGCTCCGGCATAAATTTCTAGCTTTAAGCTAGTGCGAGAAGAGTTGCCATTTTTGTCACTAAATTAGTTTAGGCTTAGCCTAAGTAATACGCGTTCAAATTGGCGCCAGCAGGTAGCCAAGCCGAAACGGGAATACCGGATTTAGGCTGTAGTAGGAAATTTGGGTTGGACCTTGATTAGGTCTATTAGAAATTAAAATAGAAGAATAACTGCACAACTGCAACAAATTTTATCCGAAACAACAATAGAACACGACTAATATACAATCCGGACAAAATGACGCAGAATTAGACGCCGATTACAACTTAGCGTCTATTCATGCGAATTGAGCTGACCTTTTCCGTAAGAAATAGTCTCAATGCGACCACAAAACCAAACCGACTAAGAGATAATTTTGCATAGATTTCATGAGTACGAAAATAAGTCGTTGGATTATTGTAGACGACACGTCAGACGAAAATTTGAATGCAAGTACAAGGTTTGTCACTGATAAAGGCGCAAAAATTCTCCGTTAATGCCAACGTTTGATATAATTGGTCTTTTTAAAAAAATCGAAATAACTTAGTCCTGTGTGAATGATAAATGTTACAAATTTTTTTCCGAAATTATGTTGAATGGACGATTTTGGAACGATTCAAGATCAAAAACATGTTATCGCTGATATTTCATTGCAAAATAAACTGATAATGCAAGAGCTGGAAGGAAGCATTTTGCATTAATTCGAATTGTTTTCGAAGCTTTGAATCAATTTAGCGATCCAATTCGCCAAAATCTGAGCTTTTTTCGAATACATTAAGAAGCAACTCATGTTTCAAGCTTATACGCACGCATTACTCTAACGCTCAAAAGAATTTTTAAACTTTTTTCGGGTCAATTAAGCTGTCTAGGCACATGAAGTGAACCCTCTTCCCAACAACCGTGATGCCTAATTTTCTGGCCATGTTATCATATTTAGCACGTTAGCGCGTGTCTATAATATACTTGGTACCCCCAATGTATGCCCCCTCACAGCTAGTAACGGAACATATCTAGAAGGTGCTGTTTATTTAAAAGATAATTAATGAAAAAACTCGATGTGGCCCTTTTCTAGTTTTCACTCAATACCGAGTTTGTTACGAGCGATGTAACGTTTTAGCGTAACGTTTTATACATATAGCAAATTTTGGTGTTTTTTTCGACCGCTTGTTAACAACTCAATATTTAAGCCTCAAACGATTTAATGAATTCGCATCGAAGAGGAAGGAATTTTCTAGATTGCATATTTTTTGTTTTTTTTTTGAATATTGAATCAGAGTGTAAAAATTTGCGCGTTTAAAGGCAGATTTTGCTTGCGTTTTTGACTTTTCGATATCTGCCAACAACTCCGCTAATGAGTCCCACGGAATTTGTTATGATAGAAATGTACTACGGAGTTAGTTCTAGGGGTTTAAACTTTACACTCTAGTTTATAGTGTAAAAAACAGGTTCTGTCTCAGATTTCTCTGCCAACTTCTCTAGTTATAAGTCGGGATAAATTAAATAAAAAATAATAAATTACGTTTTAAGGGCTTAACGTCGCAGCAAACCGCACTTAACAAACTCCAAATTGAGTTACTTATAAAGGTGTTAAGTTCGAAAATAGTGGTGTAACATAAGGGTGAAAAAACACGTTTTCTTCATTTTTCGATCCGTTATCTCAAATATTTTACAGAACAGAATTGTTCCACTCGCAAACGTACTACGATTTGGAGGCTACAAACTGGACCAAACCGAATCTCTTTACACTCAATGCGGACTTAAGTTTAGATTTTTAAAGTTTACAATGTGATGGATGGGGAGAAATACGGTTTTGTCTCTTCGCTTGATCGCCCCTTTCTCCGTATAGAAGTCGGGATAAGTCGAATAGAATAAAAATAAAGTACTTACTAAGAGGTACACGTCACAGCCAATTGCGTTTATTTACATTAATATTTAGCTTTTTTGGAGGTGTAACGTCTAAAATTGGGGTGTGAACGTGTTTCTGTCTCGTTTTTTCAGTCAACTTCTCCGATGAGTGTGGATATGATCTCAAGTCTGAAAATGTACCAGAAATCAAACGTAATACGCCAGTAGGGCGCATTTGTTTACACTCAACAGTTGTGCAAAGTGGTTTACATCTAATATTTATTTGTCTTCAGGTCACTGTGGAGACTTAATTTTTCATAAATATTGATCGTAATATCAGAGTAATATCAGAATTACGAATCCGACTGAATCTTTTCTACACTCGGCGTTTGTGTAAAGTTTACACCACAAAGTAACTTTAGTTCTAGAGTACAGCAAAAGCTTAATTTTTCAAAATATTCCATGTAACGTCGGAATTGCGAATATGATTGTTAGTTTTCTCTACACCCAGTTACTTGTGTAAAGTTTGCACTATTTATTTATTGTTAATGTGTAAAGTTTACACTACAAATTTATTTTACTTCCAGAGCGATACAAAACGTGAAATTTCTTTAAAAAATGTTCCGTAAGGTCAGGTTGGAATGGGACGTTTTGGCGCCGCCGTTTCGGCGCCACACTCTTTGTAATATTATTAATTATTTACATTTTATTTATGATCAAAGTATAATACAGATTCTGAATGCCCATTTAATTTTCTACGTGATGGTATAAATTACATTTAGAATATCTTTGAATTAATGAGATGATTAAATGCCTAAAAATACACTGGATTTCCTATAGATCTTCAGTCGCACACAAATGAATACTCATCAAATCGAGAAGAACAATATGCTATTTTGTGGCTTGTAAAACCTGCTTTCTGAATATATATTTTATTTCGAAATCACTTCTAAATTGATTTATTGAGAATAATTTATAAGCTGCTGGCGCCAAAAGGAGGCACCAAAACGTCGTAGACAGGTCACGATTACGAATCTGACTGTATCATTTCTTTACACGCAGTAGTTGTGTAAAGTTAACACTGAAAATTAACTTTAGTTTCATAGCATTACAGAAGCTTAATTTTTTCGAATGTTCCATGCAAAGTGAGGATTACGAATCTGGGTGTAAGTTTTGTTTACACTCAGAAGTTGCGTAAAGTTTATGATGAAAAGATTTGATCTGTTTAAATAAAGTAAGGTTGCTTTCTAAAAAATAATGCTGATGTATAGAACAATATTTTTACCGCGTTCTTGGACTGCTGCCGCTATTGTGGCATGTTGCCATATGTGTTTACTTAACTCATACCATGCTAACTAAAAGCAGGGTACTAGCAAGGAAAAGTGCTCCGATGAACAAAAAGACGATATACCTGGGATCACACGGATTTTCAAGGATGTAAAAGGAGTAGATCAAGAAAAAGCTCCTCTGTATATGCCTAAAGTCGCAAAAACTGTTAAAAATCAGACTTTCTCTAACCAACGCAAAAAATCGAAGTATATTCCGCAGCCTATAAAAAATGTATTCTCTTTAAATAAGTTTCAAAGTTTCATAATTTAAAATGTGTACTTTTTGTAAATTGTATGCAAGTTGCAACGCTGACTTGCTTCGTATCGTGGTGACTGATAGAAAACTTATTTTGTTATCATGAATATTATAGCAAGCAAACATGGCTTCAGTTATTGTTTGTTATCCGAGAGCTTTTTGAGCAAATCTTTTCCGAGGCTACAGAACTCTATCCTCCCTACTTACTCTAGGTCATTCAGAGATCACTCAGCTACATGGGAAAAAGGGTTTTTCAATAAAATTGCTTACAGCATAATTTATTCTCGTCTTCCAGCCAGGCACGTAGCTGGCCGTCTCATTTTGGGGGGACCAACACTAGTTTAGGGGGACTAAGCCTAAAAAGGCCAAAAATAGCACAAAATAACGTTTTAACGTCCTGTTTTTCTGAAGTTTCTGAATTTGGGGGGTCGGGTCCGGACCACCCCATCCCCCAGAGATACATGCCTGCTTCCAGCAGGTAACACAACATGGGGATGGAGTTCGCGCATTCAGCCTATCATAAATCGACCGTTAAACACAATAGACTAGCATTTTAAATATCGCCGAAAACTTCCGCTTAGCGTGATGGTTGATGGGTTCGATTCCCACTGCGAGATTTTTATTCAGCGCACTTGCTGTAGTATGTCACAGCACTGTAAGTCTATATGGACGGTTTAGTGCTTTAACAATGAAAGAATGGCGGCCACTCCCCCACTCAACTTTTCTGTCGACTTACAGTAAATCACCTAGATAGGCAAACTGTAGCCTTCAAAAAATTTACTGAAAAAGCTCTCGAATAAATGAAACAGACTATAATTAGGGCACACAATCGTTGTGGGCATACATGTGTACCTACGTTTAGTCTGTTTCACGTGAGCTAACGCGTTTTCTGCTGCTTTTAACCAACAATTTCTTTGATTGTCTCGAATGCATCGATGTTTGCTATTTCATTCAATTGGTTCGCAAAGTCTCTCCTAGTTTACTCCATTTTATTTCCCATAGCCTACTGCATAGCTAAGTTGCTACTTTTTTAATCGTTTTTTGGTTCAATAGTTTCTGCAGGCCGCTGAATATACTTCGTGGCATTGGTTAGAGAGAGCCTGATTTTTATCAGTTTTTGCGATTTTAGGTATATACATATGAGCTTTTTTAGTTCCCCATTTTTGCATCCTTGATAATCCGTAATCCTGAGTTCGTCTTTTTTGTTACATCGGAGCATCTTTCCTTACTAGTGAAATATATAAATAGATATCAGATCTACTTTTTAGCCCCTTTTACATCATTCATGTCAGGCACTTGTAAAGGACTGAAAATGCCAAAAAATTGATTTATGTTGCATTTTGCATAAATCTATCTCTTGTTTACGTTTTACGTACATAATTCGAACCAGACATGCAATATAAAAATGGGAAATTTTCCGGGGTGAATAAGACAAAATAATGGACACAAATGGTTGAATATTCAACTTTTTTTCTACAGAAGTGCTTGGGATTGGCCAGAAACTATGGATTTGCAAAGTTTTGTATGCTATTTTAGTATTCATATCAGCACACACACACACACACACACACACACACACACACACACACACACACACACACACACACACACGCACGCACACACGCACGCACGCACGCGCACACTTCCGGGGTAAGTGAAGTGTACTTATAAATAAATTTTTTTCTACAGAAGAATGTACTTAACTATATGAAATTTCTGGTCGTTGTCTTGCTTCTAATTTGAAGATTTTAGGAATAGATTTTACATTAATTGGTTCATATGTTCCTGCTAAGCGAAATGAAAGAGTTCCATTTTTAAAATTTCTAAAGAATATCTTATTGAGATATGAACACTTGGGTAAAATAGTTCTAGCTGCTGATTTTAATTTTGCAGAATATTCAGAAAATGATAGATTGCGTGAATGGACTGGAAGAAATGAAATAGGGAAAGTAGAATTTGTTGAAATTAAACAATTTTTAGATATAGATCTGTATAAACATAAGCGAGAAAAATTTTTTACTTCCACTTCGACAGAGCATGGTTTATATAGAATAGATAGAATATATTGCACTGATTATATGCGGGAAAATCTAATAAAATATTATGTCATTATTGTAAGTTTTCTGCAACATAAAGCAGTTATTGCTGATTTTTCATCGGATAAATGGGCTAAAATAGGTCCTTCATTTTGGAAGATGAATGTTTCACTTTTGAAACAAAACGATGAATTAAGAAAAATCGTTATTAGATATTTTAGCATTGTTCTCGAAAAATGGTAAATATGAAGTCTTGTTAAAAGACTGAGAATTAATGAAAATAAAGATCGCAGAAAAGTGCAAACAAATTAGTATAGAAGTTGCTAGACTTAAAAAGATGATGAGATTTTTCTAGAAAAAGACATAGAATATTTTTGGAGAGAAGCTCTCTTTTTCCCAAATAAGTCAATGCTTAAGAATGAGTTGAATAAGAAATTAAAGGTAATGAGAAATTATGAACTAGCTGAAATAAATTCCCGGCTTCATAAAATGCATTGTCAAAATTTGATCTTAGATAGACAAATTTGATCTTAGATAGACATCAAGCGCAAAAATCATCAGCTTCTTTAAGGCGTATGACATGTATTAAAAAAATAGATGGTACTGCAATTTACGATCAATCTGGAATTTGACAGAAGTGAAAAATCAATATGGTGTTATTATGAAGGAATTTGGTACTAATAAAATGCTATTAAATATTTTACAGACTGTGAGAATTATCCTAAGTTAAACGAAGATAATAACAATTTAGACGCTGAAATAAGTTAAGCTGAAATGAAAATAGCTAAAGAATTAAAAATGGAAAAATCGCCTGGTAGTGATGGAATTTCAGCTGAATTCTACTTGACGTTTATCGATGACGTTATACCAATTTTATGTAAAGTTTTTAATTATATTTGTATAATAGGTGAATTAACATCGTCAATGTATAACGGAATAATAAGTCTAATATATAAAGGAAGAGGACATAGAGCATTACTTAGTAACTGGAGACCTATTGCTTTATTAAATGTTGATTTAAAAATTTTTACAAAAATTGTGTATAATCGAATAAAGTTAGTTTCTCCTAAATTAATTAATTTTAATTAGACATGTGCAGTTTGGTCGAGAAATATGAGAGATAGAATTTGTGCAATCGACTATATTAGCAGTTAATGATAATAAATCTTCAGATTTGATTTTATCAGTTGATTAGAAATCTGCTTTTGATGGATAGAATGGAATTATTTGGAAAAAACCTTAGTGTTTTAATTTTCCGTTAGGATTTCGTACTATCATAAATTCTATATATGAAAAAGGAAAGTGTGTTCATCAGTTTTAGTTAATGGCTTTTTATCTCCTAGCTTTCAAATTGAGAGAGGGATAAGATAAGATTTTCCATTATCAGCTATTTCGTATGTATAAGCCGCAGAACTTTTTGTAATAAAATTAGAAATAACCCGTATATATGCTAATTTCATTGATAAACGATGAAATTAAATTAAGTAATCATGCTGATGATACTAATTTAATGCTAAATGATGTAACTTCTATAATAAAGTTTTTCTGAAGAATATGCTTAATTTAGTGATACCTTTAATTTAGAAAAGACGCCAATTTTAATGATTAATGAGAATTTTAATGTCTCTGAAGATTATAAAAATATCTGGTTGATGAAATTAAAATTGAGGGAATAATTTTTAACAAAACAGGGTTTGCAGAAAATTCGAATTTTAAAAGCGCTGAATGTGTTTTGCATAATTGATGAAGTCAACACCACATTGTGAAATTTCTTTAGAGTCTAAACCAAATTCTACTAATACATACTACTTTTCGAAAATATGGTATATTGCAACGTTCATTTGACCACCGAATGAGATCATTAAATTAGCAAATAAAGCGTTAAAAAGTTTTTTGTGGTATCCTACACGTAAGCCGAGAAGTAAACGTGAAGAAATTCTGCAAAATCAGGGGATTGCTTAAAAAAATTAAGAAAAAAAGGTGGATGCAATGAGACTAATGTTTTATTTAAAGTTAAAAAAGCTTGAAAATCAAATTTTTTATGATTTTTTAATAGCAAAATATACGCAATCAAAATTAATGGATTCAGCATGTTTCGAATTCAAAAATTTTACGCCTTACTTCTTTATATGTAGAAGAAAATATCATTTTGCAAATAATTCAGACTCAATACAATTTAGAAGGTGCTGTTTATGATAAGAGCATGATTTCGACGAAATTTCTTGATTCAAATATTATAATAAAATCTTTTTGATTCAGCAATTAAAAGGCTTTTAATTGAATGGAATATTTTTTAGGAAATTAAATTAATTTTCCTTATTATTTTAGGCTGAATTTTCCAAAATAAATTAAAAAATATTCTTTAGATATACACTATTGTTTCATAAATAAAGCTTTACAAAATCGTGACCAGTTAAGTCGATGGAAAAATGTTACGTCTTCTTGTAAGTATTGTTTATTTATAAAGAGGAACGATACTGAAACAAATGTTCATGCTTTATTAGATTGCGAAGGTCTTCAAATGTTTTGGCGAAAATGTTCTATTAGTTTGATGCAAAATAATTTGCAATTTAGTACAGAAAATAGACTTTTTGGGTAAATCATTGAAAATAATTTGTAAGATAAATGTTTAAATATCCTTGTACAATTAGCACTTACTTGTATTTGGGTGACAAGAAATGATTTAGGAAAAAATGATAAATTAGTTGATATTTGGAGATATTTTCTCAAAATAATGAAAAATTATTTTCATTGGTGGAAACGTACTTATCTTAATCATATTACAGCTGAAACATAAGATTTGTTCATCGATAAAATTTAGAAAAAATGCTATTAAGTGACTATATTATATCTGTATACTAACCCTTACTGTGTTTATATGTTTTACTGTATATTTCGTTTATAATTCGTAATGTTTATTAATTTCTTTATTAACCAGTGGCGGATATAGGATTTTCTTGAGGGGGCGGTACCCCAACTTTTCCTAAAACAGTCAAAAATAGGTCCGAAAATTTGCCCTTCACGTGCGAAATAACGTTTTTCGGCGTATTACGCTGTCTTGCTTTATTTAAAATCACTTTTAACACATCGAAAAATTTTTTAATTTTCGACAGTTTTGTGCTACAAAATCGTTAAATTCATGTGATATTAGTGAATATCCGATGCGAAGCGCCGGTGTCACGCGGTAAAGTGTCCGGCATCGTAAAGTGTCCGGCCGGACACTTTAAGATGCCGTAAAGTGTCCGGGTCCGTCTTAAAGTGTCCGGCCTACGTTTGTGTAGCGTAATGTCATTTAGGAATGCTCTTGCTGGTTAAGAAATGAAACAATTAAGCACAGACGATTGCTGCACTGCATGATTTTTGGAATGATGCAAAATTGGGTACCAAGACAAATTTTTATTTACAGCGAATTGGTGATGTCACCTAAAAATGCTGATATATATAGACACAGGGCCATATTTTCAGGGGAATATTTCACCAACCTTTCGATTAACCGCCGAAATTCAAAGATGTTTTTCAGAAACTTTGGAGGATCAGAGCCTCCAATTCGCAACGCTTTTTCGATAACGGCCAAATGTTCTAAATGAAGTCCAGAATATTTATGCATTAGAAGCAACCAAAAAGTCATACGATTTTTGATCATAACAAGCGGTCAAAGGTCACAGCATTGCATTGTGCGTAAACAATAGTCAGTTTATTGTTGAATAAGTACTTACATGCATATGCAACTTCGCTACTGTTACGAAAAATAAGAACAACATGACCCGAACACTTTACGGCAAGGCCGGACACTTTACTGCTCATCGTAATGTGTCCGCCGGACACTTTGCCGCATCGTAAAGTGTCCGGCCGGACACTTTACCGTCCGGACACTTAACGACGCGACACCGGCAAATTTTAGAACACAAGGCGTAAACAAGTTTAGAAGCATGATTTGACGCTAGATTCCTTGTATTTGCAGGATTTGACGCAAAACGTAGAAAATTTAAAAAAGGTATACTTGAAAATAATATAAATCTATGATGAAATAGCTGTTTCTGCACTCGGAATTGTTTTAAAATATAGTCCATGAGCGAAAATGGCTTCTAGGTCGTCAAGAAAGTAAATAAATGTCATTAGTATGAATTATCCGGCACGAAGCGCCGGAAAAATTTGAGAAATTGTGAACACTTACGGCCAAAAATCATTGCAAATTGCATATCCATTCTTTATCTCGCCAACTATTTTTGGACAATGGGGGGAGAGGGCGGCCGACCCCCTCCTAAAGTCCGCCCTTGATACTAAGCCCCTCTTTACGTTATTGTTAAGCACCCCTTCTCTTCATGGCGCGAACGATATTCTCTAGTAAAAAGAAAAAACTCAAACGTTTAAGCATCAAAACCCTTTTCATAAAAATTTATCCAATAAATTAACTTCCTGATAAAGAATTTTTTGCATAAAAATTCAAGTCGTAACTCTCGCATCGTGGCGTGAGTATAAAAAGTTCTTTATTGGATAAGAATTATTTTGTACTTCAAGTTGGTATTAACATTATTGTTGTTTCGAAGTAATAAACGTCCTAAGAAGTTTTTGCTTAGCTTTGTGTCTAGCCATGATAGAGAAAAGAATCAGATTTTACAATGATTAATAAGATTTATTTAAATAAGAATATTTTTAATTTTATCTATATTTAATATTTTATTTTAAAGTACGATCTAAAAAAAGAAAATATGATTTTTCTATGTATAAAGAATAAGTTTTATTTTTTACTGTTGCCTTCTCATTTACTTCCCCAGATTTTCTAATGTGTGAGGTTCAGGTCATTTTACTAATACTAATATTTGACAGTATGATCTTGAACTTCGCTGGATCCTTGCGCATAGAGATTTATTATAAAATAATTAAAAGAATGCACTTTTTACTCCATGGAATTAATTAGAAGTTTTTTCCGTATAAAATACTTTCATTATGCCTAAAAATTGCACAGGTCGGGGTCTCTTAGGTGCCCATTACTGTCTGATTCCTGTCAGCTATACAAGTGAAAAGTGAATATATAAGACGAAACTTGATCAGATTTAATGAGTCTGACATTCGGGAATTTAGGAATCAAGTTTTTCGTTCCACGCTCTACTTTTTCTTACAATATGATACAAATTAAATCATTCAGGAAAGGAGCATGAAAATGAATTCCTATTCCAAACTCTTTAATTTCACGAGGATAAAGTAATTTAGCTTTTTCAAGCGTTAAGTTTTTATGACTTGAGAAACGAAACAACGCCTTTTGAAAATACCCAGACAGCTATTAAATTCAATGGGGTCTGGTAGGTCAAAAATCGAAAAATAGTGAAAAAATGCTAAAAATTCTAGTCTGGGAAAACTGCCGGATCCTAGAAGTCTTATCTCTCCAGACTTTATACCCAATCCCCACTCCACCAATAGACATTTTGGAAAATCATGGGAAAATAAATTGCCTCAATTGATCGTTGAAAGTTAAGCGGACAGACTCGATGGAGATTATTTCTTCCATTTTTCTTTGCTTTATTAAGTTTTCATTCTATGCTTTTTCCTTGCTTCTTCTTCCTTCTACCACTGTTTTCTTTATTCCTAAAATGATTTCGAACACGAGTTAGCATTTTAAATCTTGCTGCCGTGAATGTACTCCTAAGTGACCTTGTGAATCAGGAATTTCTCGGCAGCATTTCAATTCGTTCGTCAATTATTTAAATACGAAAATTGTGAATATGGACATCGACTAAATTCTAGGGGAGTGGTTTGAATTTTTCATAAGGTAAAAACTGCCAAAAAATCTATATTAAGTACAAAAAGCACTATTTTTCGAATCCATAGGCAATTAAAAATCGCGTAAAACGTAAACATCTTTTTAAGACAAATTTAATTTTGGGGCCTGCCGAATCATTTAGCCTTTCGGATGGGTCCAGACTTCAAATAAAACGTATACCTGATTCTGCGGGGGTCAGCCAATGAGTTTTTTGATAGTTCAAATGGATAACAAGAGTTTAAAATAAACTTGCATTAATGCTACAATAGCGTAATAACTATGCTAACTCAATATTTTTGGGTAAATTTCAAGCATTTATTTTTTGTTTTCATCCATGTGTAGCCTTCATTTTGTCTTCCTTTTTATTTTGGGGATCTAGACTTCCAAGATTACTCACACGCAGACCAGATCCAGCCAGATTTATCCGTTATTGTGGAATATTAAACAGAAGTAATTGTTAAAGATTAGCTGGGCAAAGCTCACCAGTCTCATGAAATTTTAGAATTATCCGGTTCTTCGATCATCGGCCGAAGAGTCAAATTCTGCTCTTGTTAATTTATGAATTATATGTTTTCATTTAGACTATCTTTCCAATTTGTTTTACACGCGCATCTTCAAGATATTTGCTTAAAATATAACTTGTGATTAATCCATTGTATTGTCTTTGCTGCTATCCATCTTAATTTCATTGACATTAAATAAATTAATAACAATGAGCAGCAAAAGACACCAAGTTCGGTTAATAGTACTAATAATATGATAATCATGATAATAGTAATACCTATAGTAAAAATAATCATAAAAATGATAATAATAAGTACATTCAAAATTAGAAATATTAACAACCATATTAGTAATAATAATAAATAATAATAAATAAGGCTTGCTTGCTCTGTATTTCTGCATTATAATGCAGTGAACATACGTATTCGTAGGAGGGAAGGATTAAGGGTTTACACCCGCTCAAAATAGCTGTGACCACACATGGGCATGGGGGGTTTGGGGGTATGCACCCCCCAGAAGTTGAAATACCCCCCCCCCAGAAATCAAAATACCCCCCCCCCGGAAAAAAATTTTTTTGCTTTTTTAGCAATTTTTTGATGCCATTGGATAGAGCTTGATGAGAAACGTCGAAAAATGGTGCTTTTTTCGCCATACCACCATTTTTAAGGCCATTTTTGACCTTTAAAAATTTTTTCACCCCCCCCCCAGAAAGTTTTTCACCCCCCCCCCCAAAATTTTGGTGCTGCCCACCTATGGCTGTGACCCCAAGATTTGTCGATCTAACATTTAAAAAAATCTTCGTAACTGAGCTCTTTTACGCATTTTTAGCTAATTTTTGACTCAAAAAATGTCAAATTTTCCAATACTCATTTTTTGACTATATTTCGCTCAATTTACTGTAATGTTTTTAATTTTTTTAATTACGTTTTTATATATTCTGGAGAGAACTAGCTTTGCCCAAAACGTCTACACCACTTTTTGGCATAAATCCATTGTTTTTTAGTTCGGAAAGGCAATTTTCAAAAGTTATTCGGGGCTGACCTTACAATTTCCCATGCTGTATATTACGGTAGCGAAGCTACGATTTTGCTTTTTATATGGGACCTCGCTTCTTCCAAATTTAGCAATACGCTTCTAATAACCGGGGGTCTAGATGAACCTTCAAGATTGGGGGAACTTCATAATTCGAAATCTAAATATTCAACAGAATTTTCTTCAGCTTTTAATGGATTTTTTATGCTAATAGATTGAGCTCAATCAGAAACATCTAAAAAAATTATTCTCATTTATTCATAATGGCCAGTTCGTTAGCTCTTTTGTTATAACTTTACAAGTATTAGCTGCAAATTGTTACATTAAGGCTTTGTATACGATAGTTTTAATGAGGCAGGAAAATAATGGTTTCAGTGGCTGAATGACCGGTACAAATTGAATCAAGTCGCATTTATTTTATTGCGCGATTTCTCATCTCCTAGGTCGCGTTCATGCTCTATGGAGCTAATTAAAACTTTGCATCCAAATGCGCTATGCAATTGCTTTTGCCCTTTGTAAAAGTACAAAATGAGTCAAACCCGATAGGGTTCTCTAGCAGAATTTATGGTTGTCAGAAAAGTTTATACAGAGTGGCTCAAAAAAGGCTACAAACTGGACTAGCTGAAAACAGAAATTTGAGACTTGTTGTATTAGATATAGACGAAAATGTCATTATCAGAAGTGTAAAAAATTTTAGCCACTTACCGGCTTTCTATTTGTTCTGATGACTTCTTTACATCCCATTTTAATGCTGAGTAAATCCCAGATTTTACGCATTGTATCGCACTACTGAGTTTGCAGATACCCTTTCTGACGACTGTCAAAGAACTCATTATAAAAAATATCATAATATTATATATTATTATATTTTTTATAGAAAATTGTTCAAAGCCAGTGTGTTACTTTTTATGCTACAACATCACGAAACCTTGTGTGCATGGATCGCAAGTCTTGAGTCGATTCAAATCGATTATAAAAGCGGTTTAATTTAAAGCAGCAATAACGATACTATGCTTAGCGATTGATAAGAAGCATATGAAGTTTTGCTATGCAAAATCGTATTACAGTAGGCTGCCTAGAAATAACTGATATACCTGCTCACAGGTTTGCTGAAAATTAATTCTCATACACAAGGTTTAGTGAAATAGACTATAGGTGCGAAAAACCGCTAGATATCGTCAAAAAGATGAGCAAATCGATGACGGAACCGAATTCGGAGTTCAAACTAAATCATGATATGTGTAAACAAAACGCCATAGCACATAAAAAACCGGCAGCTGTTTAAACATTTTTTCTACGGTTTAAACACAAAAATTTTTGTCTATAAGTTTGCAACTGATCTCTGGGCCTAGTTGCACCAAACTAGGAGTGTGACAGTTAGGAGTAAAGGTGTAAATTTCGGTTGCACCATCTAGGAGCTAGGAGTCTCCTAAATCAGGAGTGTAGGAGTAACATTAGGAGCAAAGAGGACGTTTTAGGAGTAAGTTTAGGCGTAATTTTTCAGGTGGGTTGCACCACGCTTAGGAGTTTTTTAAGGAGTGAATTTACTCCTTATCTTTGCACAAAATGTTAGGAGTGTCAGTTCTCTCCTAAAGTTGTCGGTTGTATTGAATTAGTCTTTTTTTGACTGCGATGAATAGTACTAGCAGTGAAAGTGATGAGGAAATTATTGAAAAAATACGCCGGAAAGAGCCTGCAGGAAACGTATTAATTTTGATGTTGATAATTTCGAAGAATATTTTTGAATTTCGCGGCAAGCAACGGAACGTGTTTGGTATATAATTGGACGGTTTTAACAGCCAAAGAGTAACACAGTACATTTTCTCTAAAGCAACAGATTTTTTCAGCTCTAAGATTCTAAGCTACTAAAAAGTTTCAGGATATTGTGGTGATGCTCTTGGTTAGCATAAGTCTACTGTTTGTCGGAAAATTCGATCCGTTGTTCAGCTAATTAATGAACATATTTGGCATACAGTCGCAGATTTTCCAAATAGCTTGGCTGAGTTGACTGAAAATGCTCGAAACTTTATGGACATTGCAATAATCCTGACTAAGAAACTCCTAGAAACACTCCTAAAATTACTCATAAAATTACTCCTAGTCAGGAGTCTAAGAGAGTTTACTCATAGAAACAATGAAAAAATTACTCCTAGGAGTAAGTGGTGCAACCCGATTTAGGAGACTCCTGAGCCAGGAGTAAATTTGCTCCTAACTCCTAACTCCTACACTCCTAGTTTGGTGCAATGGGCCACTGATCTCAAAATTCTTCGTTCTATCGAACGGGTTAATTGCGATGTTTTGTACTGTCATCCTTGTTTGCGTAGGCGTTAATTACTTCCTCATAATACTTATTCGCTATATCCAGGTTATATTCTCAAATCAATCAAGCTTTGCCGTACCCATATGGAAATTTTCGCTTTCTATATCAAATAATGGAAGATTTAGATGCAGTAAACGGTAAAAACCAAACGCAACTATATCACCTGTACTTGCTCCACACCTACTGCGTATCGAACTTATTGATTTCGATCGTCTATTCGATTATAATCGTCACCGTTTTCTTGAATCGTCGCCGTTTCATCAACGTTTACTACGTGTTCGTCAAAATTATCGGAATTTGCAACGTTTTAATGGTGATAATTTGTATATATTTGGCATTGAATTATTTCGGACTAATAAATCCGCCCGTAGTGACGGACGTTCTAGAAGCCGTGTCGACCTACCTGGTCCATTTGCTGCTATTTTTGCAAACTTTCACCGCCTACAATCGATTTTACGCCACGGTTCATTTTCAGAATTACAAGAGCATATTCAACGATAAGTTTATGAAAAAAGTTATCGTAATTTGTCTAATTTCTGGCGTATTGACGTCGGCCGTTCAAAACGTCATTGTTCTGTTTACCGAATTCGGCGATGTGGCCGCCGTCGTCATGTACTCGGCGTTTTTCATCGTCATTGGCGCGTTTTACGTTGTTTCGGTTCGGGCAACGATTAAACGGGCCAAAAATTTGAGCAAAAAACGACCTTGGCCGATTCGTCCAGCACAAGAAAATTTAGGAAAGAAGTTTTGTTGCTGAAGGAGGCTCTGATTACGAGCGTTATCACGTTCGGATTCGTATTAGCCCGAAGCTTCGATTTGATTTTGCCCAATTCGTCGATCGAGGTCAAAACGCTGATAAGACTGGCGGGAGCGACGCTGCTGTGCGGCAGCGCTCCATTCGTCTACGTTACCATGAACGTCCAAATTAGGCAATTTTTCCTCAAGTACTTGCTCGGCAAAAAACACACGGCGACGGTTGAACCGACATCGGTGACCCGAGGCACTACTCAAGCGTGAATCGTAGCTTACGGGGTCAGGGCCTGAATGACATGGTAGTAATCACACCTGGGCGTGGGGGGAGTTTGGGGGAATGCACTCCCCCCGAGAAATCAAAATACTCCCAGAATTCAATTTTTTAAAATTTTTTCCGTTTTTTTCGCAATTTTTTGATGCCAATAGATAGTGCTCAATGAGAAACGTCGAAAAATGGCGTTTCTTCGACATACCAGCACTTTTAAGGCCATTTTTTGACCTTTTAAAAATCTTGCACCCCCCAGAATTTTCTTGCTAACCACGTATGGTAGTAATCAGATGTGCTCTTGGAGAGTTGGGGTTTTGACCCTCCAAAATAACTGCTGACCACATATGGGTGTGGAAGTCTGGGAGTGTGAAGTGTGGTTTCTAAATTCGGAAGACCCCCAAAACAATAAACCTCTCCAGAATCAAATTTTTGCTGTTATTTTAGCGATTTAGCTTCATCGGACTCCCACAGAATTTGGCTGCTGCCGACGTGTGCTGCTGACTTCCGCTGAATGGTGACCGACTTTCCCCAGGATTGTCAGTTTTTCAAAAAAAAAATTAAAAGTATGCTGTTATAAGCGTTTTTAGCTAAATTCTGGCTCTATGTAAGTGTCAATTTTCGGCGCATTAGCACCCTATAATAAGTTTTTTGTCTAATTTTTGTTCAATTTATTAATTTTTTTTTTAGTTTTTTATATTTATCGAAAATTAGGACAATTATTAATTTTTATACGACTACAAGTTGAATTTTTTGAGTGTGCTTTTCCGCGCGAGATTCAGCTGGAAATAGTAGAGAACCCATTTTAAAATAAATTCGATTTTGTTTGTAATATTGCCCTAGTTGAAGTGAAATAGAATATTTTTGTACTTGCATATGGAGCGTATCATATGCATTGACTTTGGACATGTACAAAGTTTATAGTACGCAAATTATAATTAAGTAGATAATTGTCTATCGATTGTTGTTTTAGTGTGTAGCAAATTGTTTATGGTAGGTTAGGTTCCTACATAACGCTCTTTTCATTCAATGTTCTTAAATTGGTGTTTCGCTTAAATATAATACACGAATTATAGCATAAATATGCGAAACAAAGTAAGCACCGGGAGTAGTTATACGTAGCTCCCTGTCCCCAATTTTATGAGATGGGCAATGATTAAGGATAGGCAATGGTTAGGAATAGGCAATGGTTAAGTATAGGAGGTCGGTTCCATCCATAGTCTGTCCCCAATGATATAGTATGTACAGTGTTATAGCATAGGGGTTGGCCCAAGAGTCTGGCCCGAATGTTATTACATATACAGTAGTTAAGGATGGGCAAAGATTAAGGATAGGCAACGCTATAACATTTGAGAACATAGTTGAGGAGTGGAAGGGGTAAAATAAGCCTGGGATTAAATCGAGACTAAACCTGGCCCAAGTGTAAACTAGGATTTAACCGAGACTAAACCTGAACTAAGTTTAAAGTAGGATTAAACCTAGACTAAACCTGAACTTCGCGTAAAGTATGCTCAAACTGAGACTAAACCTGAACTAAGTTGTAAACTAAGTCGAGCTAGTGTAAGCTAGGCCTATGGTGTATATTATTTCCTGGTCCACTCTTATTGCCCGTCGAGGGAGGGGAAATACCACCCACCCCTAATACGCCTATGCCTATATCACCTACAATACTTATAAGCAGTGGTCCGCTCTTGCTACCACTGCCACTCAGTCTTAAATATGCTAAATACGCTTAAAATGCAATTTAATGATAGTTTTTCCGAACTCAAAAGGAACTGGCAGATCTTGGTCAGTTTTAACATTAATTTCAATAATATTAAATGATTTTTTAAGCAGGGGTATAGTGGACTAATATACGAGTAGTTTATTATATCCATATAGGTTCCTTCGATATTTATCACCTGCAGAAGAGGGGCGAAAACATTACCAACAATTTGAGATCCGACTATATGGTGATGTCTTATGAGCCCCACCAGTCCCAACAACCCCACCGTCCAAACAGCCCCACCGTCCCAACAGCCCCACCAAAAATCCGAAAAGCCCCACCCGTCCCAACAGCCCCACCAGTCCCATCAGCCCCACCGTCCCAACAGCTCCACCAATAATCTTAACAGCCCCACCAATCCCAACAGCCCCACCAATCCCAACAGCCCCACCGTCCCAACAACCCCACCGTACCAACAGCCCCACCATCATAAGAGCCCCACCAATAATCCCAACAGCCCCACCCGTGCCAACAGCCCCACCAGTCCCAACAGCCCCACCATCCCAACAACCCCACCGTCCCAACAGCCCCACCGTCCCAACAGCCCCACCAATAATCCCAGCAGCCCCACCATTACTGCGATTGCTATTATGCGAGAAGTGCGTTTGGCGGATGTACTTTTGAATTATTGAATTTATACGGGCTCCGTTTGATCATAGAAGAACAGCATGTACGTACAATTTAGGTAGTAAAGTACGTACTGCCCAAATGTAGCTGCATATTGCATGCATAGATCGATATGAAGTGTTAAAAATCAATAAAAATCAAAACTTTAACGCTAATCTGCTTTAAATTAGCCAGAAAATGTGGATTAGCGTAGTTTTTACGCCATTTTAACATTCATGCCAGTTTTGAGGTCATTTTTGGCTCAAAGCTCCTTCTCCAGACCAATCGTGCCGCGCAGCTATGAAGCTATGATTATAACAGTGGGGTAGTTGCAACCAAAATTGGCAGCGAAAAGTCTGGTGGAGTAAAGTGCTAAATATAGAATTCTGGGGTCTACCATAATTTGGGGGGTTTAAGGGGGTTAAACTCTAAACATCCCCTCCCTCTCAAGCTTATGTGTGGTTGGGACAGTGCGACTGTTGGAAGGGTAGGACTGCTGGAACGATGGAAGTGCTGAGATTGTTGGGGCTCTTGGGACTAGTGGGCTGTTGGGATTATTGGTGGGGCTGTTGGGACGGTGGGGCTGTTGGGACGGTGGGGCTGTTGGGACGGTGGGGTTGTTAGGACGGTGGGGCTGTTGGAACTAGTGGGGCTGTTGGGATTATTGGTGGGGCTGTTGGGACGGTGGGGCTGTTGGGATTGGTGGGGCTGTTGGGACCGGTGGGGCTGTTGGGATTGGTGGGCTGTTGGGAGTATTGGTGGGGCTGTTGGGACGGTGGGGTTGATGGGACTGGTGGGGCTGTTGGGACGGGTGGGGATGTTGGGATTTTTGGTGGGGCTGTTGGGACAGTAGGGCTGTTGGGACGGTGGGGCTGTTGGGACTGGTGGGGCTCTTGGGACACAATCGACTATATCGCAATATACATAAAAATTATGCATTCCGCCTATCGAGAGAATGATGGGCAGTTATACTTAATTCTTGCGCAATAGTGTAATTGATGTTATCAAGTTGATTTTCTATAAAACCCAGCATATACATTAAATGTTTGGTCAACTTTATGCTTCGAATGTGCTCAGTATTGATAATCAAATGGCAAAACTTCTTGTTTTCACCATCCTTTATGCCAAGATACTCTGTATACTTGACTTTTTCTTTCAGACTGACTGTTTTGAACCACTTTTTATGAATTTCACAAGATCGTGTATAGTTAAGTACCTGGCTCGAGAAATCAGCATTTTTATTCACATATTATGTTTTAAATCATAGAAGTGTATCATGTTATGATCTTGGGCTATATTATGCTAAGTGTTTGCATATATTATTTCGGCCAGCCCTACATTCCACTCACCATTGAGCATTATGTGTCTAGGCAGCTTTGTAATGAAGGTAGATGTGGTATTTGATTCTTTAGAATTGCTTGGACGCATCATGTAAAACTGTTTAGGATCCATGGTTTCGTTTGTTTTTTTCACATTTTCTCAAAGTATTTATAGATTTTAGGCATGTGCATAGATTTCATGACTCTTTTGAATGAAACGCCTTTTGCTCGAAAATGCAGAAAGTGGATGCATATATGGCTGCATGATGTAGAGAAAAGTCCCTGAAGCCTCATATTTTGTATGAGAACGATGTTGCATTATTCTTAATATATTCTCTGGGCTCAGATGGTTTATGACCATAACTATCAAAATAATCACAATGCGATCTACGATTGAAGAACATGGCAACCCAGTGCGGCATGCAGACATTAGAGCGCATGACATTAGAGCGCCGACATCGGAGCGCCGACATTAGAGCGCAACGACATTAGAGCACGCGACATTAGAGCGCAACAACATTAGAGCGCAACGACATTAGAGCACGCGACATTAGAGCGCAACAACAATAGAGCGCACGACATTAGAGCACGCGACATTAGAGCGCGCTACAGTAGAGCGCGCGACAGTAGAGTGCGCTGACAGTAGAGCGCGCGACAGTAGAGCGCAGCGACAGTAGAGCGCGCGACAGTAGAGCGCGCGACAGTAGAGCGCGCGACAGTAGAGCGCGCGACATTAGAGCCCTGACATTAAAGTGCAGTTACAATGGTGCGTCATGGATGCAGACATAGACTTCCTTTCCCACGAAAAAAATTGTAACTTTTGGTTTCTATAAATTGGTTTACAAAAATATACCAAGCATACATTACGAAAATCAGTTATATTTCTTGTTAGGTTAAAAGGTGGCTGGTAACTTTTTTTTATAACTTTGAACCTTTAAAAATGAATGATATATTTGTGCAATCACGAAAGAGGAAACCAAAGCTAACTCATGATGGTTTTATTTATCGACAGGTATTATTTACTATTTAAGAGACAATGTTTGGAAAAAATTTGACCAGGAACCTCGTACACTTCTTCAGACCATAAACATTAATTTTGTGATGCTGTTTTCTTCAATTTCTTCCGTTTTTCGTATTTTTTTATAAATAACAATTAGTCTTTGCATATTGAGTAATAAAATTATTACCATTTTATTCAGGAGGCATCTGTGATTCAGTCTAAGTACAACTTATTGTTTAACCCTTCATTATGGGCTGCATGTGTTTGGTCGGTGACTTAAAAGTTTTTTTGCACATTATGTACTAATCATATAGAATAAGTTAACACGAATTTTGATCTTTTGCTTATCTACCGCAGTTGTATGATTGTTTACGGCAGCAATAAATTTTATGCTTAATTTGCACAACTTACAGTAAATGCGAACAATTTAAAAATTGTGAAAATGAATACCGTAATCTGTGTCAATAAAGTAAGTGAAAAGGGTATAATGGCGTTACACAAAACTTATTGCTTCAAAAGTTAGTCCTTTTTATAAAGGTATGCAAAGAAGTGAAAATTTCTCCTTTCGTACATCCACTAATTCAACCCGTGTTCAACTCAACCAGAAAGTAAAGAAAGAATTTAAAAGTGTTCATTGCTTTTACAAAACAAAAGAAACCGCTTGCATTTATCACTACCTGATACCGAGATATTCATGCTTAGGCAGTTAACTTTGCCCCCGTTATAATAGAAAGCGTATCCAATTCTGAATCGGAAAGTATAGGAATTGTTGCAAATAGTCTCAAGTGTGAGATACAGTAGGATTTTTTTCAAAAGCATGCTCCTTTTGTCCGTGAAGTTTTAACCGGCGAATTCTTTCATTTTTCAGCATAAAAAGTTTTGTAAAGTTACGTGAAAAACAGCTATTATGGCTGTGCTCTAATGACGCGCGCTCTAATGTCGGGCACTCTAATGTCGCGCGCTCTAATGTCATTGCGCTCTAATGTCGCGCGCTCTAGTGTCGGCTTACCACTAGAGCTGCACACTTTGCAAATTTTACTACCCGGGTACCCGGCTATTTCATTACCCGGGTACCCGGGTAATTCGGGTACCCGGGTATACCTGGGTATACCCGGGTAGGACCTTAGATGAAAGAGAATGCAGTGAACATCGTTTATTCACGGTTGACAGTGAGGTATAGGGCAAAGTGATATTTAAGCAGTGAAATTATTGAAAAATTAATGCAATATTAAATAGAATCAAGGCTTTAATCTGAAGAATTCGTATGCATTTAATAAAATTTAAGTCATTTTCATAATTCAAAGCAAAAAATTGTGAAGCAGGTTTTGTATCTTCATAGCGTCATTAAAACATTTGAAGCAGGAAAACACATTGACGAAAAGCAATTTTGAAATCAACCGGAAATGAAAATTTATTCAAAAACAAGTCTAAGTCTATCTGGAGCTGACTGCAGAGACGTAGTCAGAATTTTGGTTCGGGGGCATAAACGTTTTCGTGTAGAATTTACGGCCTTTCTATTGACAAACAGTTCGGAACTCATAAGTGGCACAAAGTGCCAAGAAATTTAGTCATTTTTTCCACCCTTAACAGTTTGTAGCTCTGTGAATACTAATAATCTGAAAGAGCAGAAAATTATCAAATTTGTACGGAACAGTTTTGTCAATTCAAGCTTCTAACAAGAAAACTGCGAATTATTAACTTTGACTGAAGATATTTTGAGTGATTCCGGCTTTTAAACACACTGGAGCTTTACAAAAAGAAAGAACAGTAACTGGCGGCGCTATGCGCCGGAAAATTTTGACTTTTTTGCACTTCAAACTAAATTTATGCCGCTTAAATCATACAAAACAGACAAATTAATGCCGGCGCGAAACGCCAGAAATTTTTAGAAATTCCTAACCCTTTTACCTGGCTTGTTCTCTCCTAAAATCTCGTTGCACATGTACAACGAGATTTTATGGCTGCGGGACGTCTAAGGTGGCGAGCGGGATCCGGGGCAGAGTCCTGAAAAAATTTTGTAAAAAAAAACATTTTAATGTTAAATAGTAACGTTAAAATTTTCGCAAAATCGGCCAAATCTCGGTTCGGAAGCAAGCTTAAAAACACTTAAAATTGATGAACTCCTTCCTACATTGCACAAACTGATCTGAAATGCGTTTTTCGACCTCTGCTAGGTACATAGCGCAGCAACGGATCGCTGCCAATAAGATATAGAAAGATGTAATCCATTAAAATTTTGTTCTTACCGTTTATAGGCCCATTTGTGGCCTTCTAATTAACAAAATGCAGTTCATAGATTAAGAAATGCGCAAAAACATAAGAAAATTTGGCCATTCCTTCCAATTAAAATAGGATTATGTGTCCTTGTAAAGAAAGATAAACGAAACTAAGCATAGACAAACTGGTACACAAAAGACAAACAAAGCAGAGAATAGACAAACTGGTTCACAATCATTTTCGCACTTTTACTATTATGCTCAGCAAGCATACGCAATTTCATTCAACGAACAAATAGTGCATTAAATTACTAAAGTGAGGTGGAGCGCTGGATTATTTTAATTGATTCAAGCTTTTAAATCCGTTGGATCTATATAGCAATAAATAATAATGACTCGGCGCGGAAAATTCTGAAGTTTTTGCCTTTTTGAACTCAGGTTTCTGGACTTACATCATTGCAACAAAAAAAATCGACAATATTTTCTGAAAAATTTCGGGGGCAGGTACCCCCAATGCTCCCCTGGCTACGCCTATGGCTGACTGCATTTGGAACATCGATAGGCTTTGAACCAGGTCTAACTATAACAGTTGCGCGCACGATGTTGATAGAAGATGCAGTTTAAATTTATATAATGGTCACAGAAGTGAATGCATTATAAAAAAAGTGTCGCTAAGAGATAATTTCTTGTTTAAATTTGTTTACAATGAAGAATAAGAAGAATTCGGCATAAATAAAATAATCTAACTAAAGCGCTGAATAATGGAATATGCCTAGACCGTATGCGCGATATATTGTGTTAATAGGAAATATTAACAGACTCGCTTATATGGTTGATTATATCAAATCACATTTACATTGTGATTCAGTCGCACTTTAGAAGCAATATGTTTCTACGTTTTTAATTCAATTCTTAGCACATATTGCATAACTGCAGTGCTAATTTTCCATTTTATATTAGGGGATTCGGGTACCCGGGTATACCCGGTTACTCCATAGGGTACTCCGGGTAGTAAAATTATTTTCTACCCGGGTACCCAGGTACTCGGGTACCCGTTCGGGTACCCGCATGCAGCTCTACTTACCACCCAGTGCGACCCCTGCTCATTATTGAAATCCAAATTGGCTATTACTGCAGCAGGGTAGTGGGGTATAGGCGGAAGGCGATCTATACGGGAGACACCCAGCAAAATTTTCTTAACAGCAGGATCTGCTTCTAAAATGTGTAGTATTTCAAGTGCGTTTATTACTAAGCGTTATAATCATGAAAAGTGTTGCAGTTTTTATCAATCATTATTAAATTATCAAATTCGGTGTATATAATAATTTCTACTCCAGAATCAGGCAAAGCGTCTGCAAACTTGACATTTATACTTGTTGTTCCTTTGCGCACTAGATCCCAATGCCTACTATCATCCTCATTAGGCGTCAGGTCAAACACAAAGAAACAATGAGTTGTTTTGAACTCGTCTCTTCTAGTAGAATTACCTTCATTATCATGCCCAATATCAAGCGCGTTGTACATGTGATCAAATGCCTGTATAAACTTATTATGCTTGAATGACACATTTAGTGAATGACTTTGCCCTCTGCACGTTACTTTTACATCATAGACGCTAAATGGTTTGAAATCAAATGGTGATTTTGACAAAGTGCCTCGAAATGCTTTTCCATCAACACAAACAAAAGCTAAACATCTTGGTACTGGCCTGTAGACAATGTGAAATAGGGCGTTTCCCTAGAAGGATTTGATATTGCGTATTTGTCATGATAACTCTTCTTATAGGATATTTGACAGTATATGCTAACATTGTTTGCTCAAGCGCTAAACTTACGCTTTCCAAAACTTCTACTTTCCGAACAAACAATTTCATTACTAAAACATTGAGTTCTAGTGGAATATCTTCAAAACACTGTATGACAAAATAATTGCCGTTTCTGTGTAATTCTAGGCAAAAATCTGTGAAATTAAGCAAATACCTGTCTTGAGAGAACAGGTTGTGTAAAGGCGCAGGGCCCGGTTGCACAAACGCAACTTTCTCAAAGTGTCACTTTGCGTGAAAAGGGACACTTTGAGAGCCAAAGTGTCACTTTGCAAAGTGACTCCAAAAGTGCGGTTGCACCACGGCTACTTTTGCCTTTACTTTGCAAAGGGACGCTTTGCTGCGGCGCTCGTTTGAAAAAAGAAACATTTACTGTATTCAAAGGATAAGACAGGATGGATGAAGCGGAGCGCGCAAGTGGCGGTGCCTCAAATTTTCGATTGTGGCGAGGGGTCACTGGCGTAGCCAGTGGGGGGGGAAGGGGGAATCCCCACCCTGGGCAAAATTTTGAATTTTCTGAAATGAAGCTATGTTGTTGCGTAACGCTGTTCTGTGGCGATTTTTTGAGAATAAACTCAAAAAATTCGCGCTTCGCGCCGGTTTCTTCTAGTTTTGGCTATTATTTTAGCTTAATGGCAACAAAAGAGCTACAAAGCGTTAGTCGCCATGAGAAGACAACCTATTTGCAAACATTTCTAGCCAGTAGAAATTTGAAATATGCAGAAAATTCGCGCGCTTTGTACAGATTGCGTTTTTTAAAGCTGCTTAGCTTGACAAAACGAGTCTGAAAAGGTTCGCATCGCATCTCATGCGTTTCACGAATTTCATAGCCATTCTGGTATGGAAATATCAGCAAATTTCTGCGCTTCGCGCCAGTCTACATATTTTATATAGTTTACGAACTATTTTTTCAGACATTATTAATCCATTTTTACGAATTTTGCTCAGCAATCTCAAAAATAAACATCACAATAACCTCATAAGTATAATGGCGCGAAGCGTCGAAAATTTGACACTTTTGAGCCAATAGATAGCTAAAAACGCTTGAAAAAGCACCTTTTCGGCGAATTTCTAGAAAATTTTTGGGAACTTTTGAGAAATCGCGGATTCTGGAGGGGGTAAAAAATTTCTGCGGGGGGGGTGAAACCCCCCCCCAAGATCATGTATGGTGCCAGACATGGGCTAAACCTAAGGCTTAAATGGAGCGAAATTGCTCCGCTTGCTGCGCAATTTTTGCCCCATTTATATCAGGCTTAGCCCATGCGCTGGCACCAATGTGAATGCACATAACTAAGCCTAAGCCTAGGACATTGCTAATAACAACCAGTGAATGTTTACAACCCCCGCATTAGCTTAGGCCTATTTTTTGCCTGATATCAATAGGCATCCGTAAGCAGCATCCAAGAGTTATTTAGTCAAAGTACAACCATAAGAGGCTTTCTATGCAAATTGGAAAAGATAAAAATGTCAAAATTAAAAAAAAATTAAATTAGAATTTTTCGAAAACTGGTGGTCTGCGATCAATATGGATATCATCTTTGTGATCAGCGTAATCGACCGTATTTTATCAAATTTTGATAAAATTTGAAAAAAAAATTTTCCATACCTCCTAAACTACAAAAATGCCAGTTGGACGTCCTTCCCCCAAAGCCAGAAATTTTACTACCCCCCCCCCGATTTTTGGGAAATATCAGTGTTTTTTGGCCATTTTTAGATACTTTTTTGCCATTTTTGGCCAAAAATTGGAAGTCAGTTAACCCCCCCCCTAAAAATGGCCGGGGACCCGCACCCAATTTTGAGCCATTACATGTATGATAATAGTATGCTGGTTTTGGAACAATGCTACAAAATAAAAATCTGACGTGAATTTTCCGGGAAATTAAACCCACGACTTTTCCTTTATTCATGAATACGCCACGGTATTACAAAGATCCAACAGACAAATTCGAATATCAAGGAAACCATTTTTTCACTGCCCGAATCATTTTGCTCTTTCTCTTCTGATATCTCCCAAATTACATAACATAGGTCAGAAAATGGCATTTATAGGCCATTTTTAGTGCTTCGTTATATTTGAGCAAGATCATTTAATCATGAATCCGACTCTTTTAGGAGCCCACAGTAAATTTTTTCATTATTCGTTTCCAGCGATACGAAAATTCTTATTCCTGAAGCAGAAAATAGCTTAAAATCTTCCGCATTTGCATGTGATCAATGCTCATGTCAAAAAAAGATGGTAGCAAGTAGCCCTCCCTGCCCCCGGAGTCGCCAGCCCAGCCACACTTTCCGCTCAAAGGGACCTCGCGAGCTCCCTATGCAAAAGTGACACTTTGCCACGACTAAAGTGACACTTTGACAGTGAAGTGCGCTTGGTGCAACTGGCGTCACTTTGCCAAAGTGACACTTTCATGTTCAAAGTGAAACTTTCACAAAGGGCGCTTTGTGCAACGCACTTTACACTGCCAAAGTGTCACTTTGCTCTAAAGTGTCCCTTTGAGCGCAAAGTGAGCTTTGTGCAACCGGGCCCGCAGATACTTCTACAACACTCGAGTCTTTGAACAGCACCACTCGTTTTTTAAATCCTTTATTATCGTCAATGTATTACATTAGCCCCACCTTCATGAAAATACATTGCAGACTGAAGATGTGATGATTTTGCATCATAACCATAATTTAATTCAGTTTCAAAACATGATCTATATGCATACAAAGTAGAGCTGTCAAGCACTAATCGAACGCCTAAAAAACACTTGACTTCATCCGTCAAAACAATACAAAAAATTGCAGTGTTATGTCATATTTGCAATTTGCGCGCAATGATGACCCATCACAAACTCGTTCCGGAACGGGTTCTGCAAGTTGTTCCGGAACGGCTTACAGAGCACTCTGACTATAAATAGGCCAAGCAGAGCTAGCGAGCTCATTCTTATCAAGAACTATGGCGGCACAATTCGAAGTTCTAGCATTCAACAATCTATTGGCGGTGGTCGAAGTCGAAAATATGGGTCGGAAACGAGCGACTCATTGGCGTTATATGGAGTAACTTAAGAATATGGTACTTTCAGAATACGAAAAAATAAACTTCAGAAGAGCGGATTTTTTCGCTCAGTACTTAGAACATGTTGGAAGAAAGCGCGGAAAAAAATTTCATCCGTCTATGATCAATATTACAAAAGCTATGGGTTTCTATAATTATCCTCTTCTCGACCTAAGCAAGCATCTTCTCGACCTAAGTATTTGAAGATTCAAACAGCTGAATGCAGAATCACATGTAGATACCCAATTTATGTCGACCTAAGCATCTATATATCGACCTAAGCATCTATACATCGACCTAAGCATCTATACATCGACCTAAGCATCTATACATCGACCTAAGCATCTATACATCGATCTGAGCATCTATACATCGACCTAAGCATCTATACATCGACCTGAGCGGGAGCGACCTCGACCTAAGCAGCTTGAAACACCTTTCCAGATATACTAAGCCTAAGCCTGAGTATAATAGAAGCAAAAACTTAGATTTTCATATATCTTATCGAGTAAAACCGAAAAAACATGCAAAAAAATATGAAATTTTTTTAAAGTTTTTTAAAATTTCAAACAGCTTTCCGCGCCTTTTTTCTTTTTTCTCCTTTATTGCTATGCTTCCTTCCGTAATTTCAGCCCATATTATTTATTTTTGACAAATGTGTAAGTCCTTGGATCGAGCCGTTTAATCCTCCCACACAACCCTCAAATCGAGAGTTGCCTGCAACTTTGCAAGTATGGCTCAGATTTTCACCAAATTTTTTTCCGCGCTTCAATTTATCATGTTCTACCATCGTGGCAAAAAAAATTTGGCATTCCGTATTCGTTTTGCACTTTTTCCAAAAGTACTATATTCTTAAGTTTAGCCGCGTTATACTACGAAAAATTTTGGAATATGGCAGAATAGGCGTTCGGAATGCAATTACGGGCGCAATTCTGGGCGACTATTGTTGAAGACGGGTCGTCACAGGAAATAAGAGAGCCGCTTATTAATCGCTAGACACTACAAAAACTGGTTGATAGTCGATTATAGGTCGGCGAAGAAAATATCATTTCATTCATTTTCCAAGAATTTATCAAGTTATCGAAAGCGGACAGAACCAATTTCGGATCACCCGATTTCTGGGACTTTATTTTCGGCGAAGAAGAAGGAGCGCAGGTCGGCTGGGGACGAGAGGCGAGTGATTATTACGTTGTTGGCGAGATGTTCAGGACGAGAGTGAAGCGATTTAACTCTGAGGCCCAGGACTATAACCTACGTTTCCTGCGGGTGGAGGAACTTCGCGGTTTTGGCGGATTCCTCCAGTCCGTTTTAGACAGCGCATTGGAAAGGATTTTAGACGGTTGTAGTCCCAACGATTTGGTCGGAGTCGAGCTTATTCACCCTAGTCTGGACCGACACGTAATAATTCCTTTCGTCCCCAGGCAATTTATGACCGCCGATCGGATTTTGAGCGTCGCAGAACGAGTCAATCAATCAAGAAAGGATTTTTCATTCGATGAGGTAATCAGTTTGAACCTTATTATCGTTATGCTTGTTATTATCAGAGCGTAAGAAAATTTCGAAAACGAGAATAGTAAATTGGGATACTTGGTTTCAAAGGCATTGTGGGAACGGGGGTGTTTTATCCAAATCCAAAACACGGATAAATTATGTTTTGCCAGGGCTATAGTCACGGGAAAAGCTAAGTTAGGCAACCACCTTCTATGGAATACGATTAGGAGGGGAAGAGGAGAGGGACGTTACAGAAATGTTTGGCTGAATATTTAATGGTCGAAGCGGGTCTAGGGGAGCATAGGGCACTCCGCGGGATCGAGGAAGTTAGCAAAATTCAGAACATTTTATCACCCACGTATCAATTAAAAGTTTATTCTCGAGATTTTATCGATTCGCTAATTTTCGCAGGCCCCACGGCCGAAAAAATTATACATTTGTACCATCACCATAATCATTTTGATTTAATAACTCGAGTCCCCGCATTTTTTGGTTCTGTATACTATTGTGAAACATGTGATAATCCGTATGATCATTCTGAGCGACACGAATGTAACAAGGGCGAATGTAGATGTTGTGATTTGTCTCCGGAATGTAAATTTGTAAATTGGCAATTATGTAACGAATGTAATCGATGGTTCGTGAGCGAATCCTGTTTTGACAAGGATAAAATAGGAAAACCGTCAAAAACTAACGATCAAGCTCGTCTTTCACTCTGTCAGGCTCTAAAACGCTGTAAATCTTGTAATCAATTATTAAGCAGCAAATACGGTAAAAATCATAAATGTAATCAGTTTTTCTGTAAAACGTGTAACTGTAATGTAGATCGAGACAATCATCAATGTTATATGAAACCTATAGACACGAATTCCGAACACCTCTTTTTTATATTTTTTGATTTTGAAACTCGTCAGGATGTAGAAATTGGGGAAAACAAGTACGGGAAAATTTTCAAGCACGAACCAAATTGTTGTATAGCCCATCACGTTTGTGAAAAATGTATAGATACAGATTTTTGTCAGAACTGTGGCAAGTATACGTTTTTAGGCGATAAATGATTAGAAAATTTCTGTAAATGGTTATTTAGCATGCAGCATCGGGGCGCCACAGTTTTAGCCCATAACGCTCGCGGTTTTGATTATCAATTTTTACTCTAATATTTACACGAAAATTGTACAGTTTTACCCAAAATCGTAACGCGCGGCCTTGAAGTAATAATGTTGGAAGTGGGGGTGTTCGAGTTATAGATTCGTTAAATTTCCTACCCATGCCCCTTTCTTCTCTTCCAAAAACTTTCGGGATTCCAGAGCTGAAGAAGGGGTACTTCCCACATCTTTTCAACACAAAAAACAACCAAAACTATATGGGACCCCTACCTGATTCCGAACACTACTCACCCAACACTATGAAAGACGAGGCGCGCGAGGAATTCTTTAAATGGTACGAAACTGAAAAAGCAAAAAACGAACCCTTCGATTTACAAAAAGAGCTTGTAGAATACTGTAATTCCGATGTAGATATTTTGAGGCGTTGTTGTTTAAAGTTTCGTCAAATTTTCATTGACGAAACGGCGTAGATCCTTTTCTAGTCAGTTTAACAATAGCTTCGGCCTGTAATCACGTATTTCGTAAAAATTTTCTGAAACACGGACGTATTGGCATTGTTCCAGCTCACGGGTACCGATCTCAAGAAAATCAATTGATAATAGCATTAAAATATTTAAAATGGCTTTCGGAAACTCAAAATATTCGAATTAGACATAAATTAAATGGGGGCGAGGTGAAAATCGGGCGGTTTAAAGTCGATGGGATCTCGGGGAACACAATCTACGAATTCAACGGTTGTTACTATCACGGTTGTACAAAATGTAATATTGTAAATAGAAAGCAGCCCTCGGTATGTAAAACGGGCGAATTTCCATTAAAACACCCTGTAATTATCACTGAAAATTTTGTTTCGTTGTATGATAAACCATATAATGGTATTATTAAATGTACAGCCGTCCCCCTCGGAGGTTGTACCACCCAATCCTATCTTTCCAACACGATGGCAAATTATTATTCCCTCTCTGCTGGACCTGTGTTTTTGAAAAGCAGGACGTATGTGAGCATTCAGACGAAGAAAGATCAATCACTGGCGCCTGGGTTTCTTAGAATTGTACAAAGCAATCGATAAAGGCTACACAGTAACAAAAATCCACGAAGTTTGGCACTATACAGAAATCGAAAAATACGACCCTTTGACCAAAGAGGGCGGACTTTTCACAGAATATATCAACACGTTTTTACGATTAAAGCAGCAGGCGGACGGATGGCCAAAAGGATGTACAACGGAAGCGGAAAAGAAGAATATATAAGGCGATACGAAGAAATCAAGGGTATAAGGGCATACGTGGGCAGCAAGAAATTTCTGGGGGGGGGGTGCAAGATTTTTTTTAAGGTCAAAAAATGGCCTTAAAAATGGTGGTATGGTGATAAAAACACCATTTTTCGACGTTTCTCATCAAGCACTATCCATTGGTGTCAAAAAATTGCGAAAAAAGCGAAAAAAATTTTCAAAAATTGAATTCTGGGAGGGGAGGTATTTTGATTTCTGGGGGGGTATTTTGGTTTCTGGGGGGGTGCATACCCCCCAAACCCCCACGCCCAGGTGTGTATAAGGGGTATAAGGTTAGACCGGCAAAAAATTGAGAAAAACTCAGGTATGCGCGCGTTAGCTAAACTCATGTTAAATTATTTTTGGGGAAAATTCGGTCAGCGCAATAATTTATCTCAGGTCGAATATTTCACCGAGCCGGAAAAATATGTAAAGTTAATGTTCGATCCGACGAAAAAGTTAGCACTGTACAGTTTTTAGGCGAGCACATGGCCTGTACAACTTATGTCATAGAAGATGAATTTTTAGAAGCTCTAAATAACACAAATCCCGTAATTGCTTCTTATGTAACGGCACAAGCTAGACTTAAATGTATTCATATTTAGAAAAATTAGACACGCGCAGTAATTTATTTCGACACCGATTCAATTATTTATTTAACTCGTGAAAATGATAATTACACGGTTCCTATTGGCCCTTACTTGGGCGATATGACCAACGAGATTAGCGGTTATGGGGATGGGGCTTATATTTTGTGAATTCGTAGAGCGGGAGGGCCAAAAAATTACACGTGCAGGGTTACCATTGACGGGAAAAATATCATAAGTCAAACTCACAAAATTCGGGGTTCCGTTAAGCGTTCAACACTAGAAAAGAAATCGATTTCGACATAATGAAACAAATGGTAGTAGTAGTAACACACCCCCTCTGGGGGTACAATGCTGAAGGATGCTTGCTAAGTGCACATGCACTAGATACAAAATTATGATGTATTACGATCGCAACCTGACGTCATTATACCCCCGGAGGCGAGCCGCGTTACCTACATTAATTGGCTTTGCGCCCCTTTACCACCCCAAAATTAACATATCCAGGAGGGGTCTATGGATTTGCCCCGGATCAGGATTAACGGATAAACCGCGCTAAAATTATGTACGTACACGTTTAAAGACCACTAAGCTTCGCGGCCCATGAATTATCGGATAAATCGATTCTACGATCACAGTGTGCTAAAATTATGTACATACACTACTAAGCTTTCTGGCCCCCGGATTATTGGATAAATCAATTTTTAGGTCGCATTGCACTAAAATTATGTATATACACATTTAAAGACCACTTAGCTATACGCCCCTTCTTGCCCCAAATTAGCGGGGTGGCGCATCCATGACCCAAAGAAAAGCCAGTTACAAGCAGCAATTGCGCTAAAATTATGTACATTTACGTTTAATGAGTACTAAGCTTTCTAGCCCCCGGATTATGGGATAAATCAATTGTATGGTCACAGTGTGCTAAAATTATGTACGCGCGTGATGCTTACGACTAATTATCTGCGCAACCTTCAATTAGGATGAAAATTAAATCGTCTGGGTCTTTTACCAAAAAAGGAGCAAAGAGATGCGATCATACTACGTACATGTGTGTAATTGATTAATGCGTGCTTTGTTGTTATATTTATTTCTAATAAAAATATACAATAAAAAAAGTACACGATAATACACTACTGTACCGCGCTCTGACTACTGATCACATGCGCACACGTACTAACGAGTATAATTATGATCATCTTGCGGATGATATACATGAAATAATGAATCGGGCGGATATTTATCAAAACTCCTGTCGTACATAAAAGGTTGCGAGGGATACAGATGCATCTCCTGCTCATCATTCAATACGTTTTCTTCCTGTTGAGTTGCGAATCCCAAATCGATAATTGAATAAGCGTCTAACTTCATACGTCATAAGAATCGCATATTAGAAAGAGAGAAACAAATTTGCATTACCAAGCGTTTCTTCATCCTCTGGCTGAGAATTAATTTTTTCCTCCAACAGTTTACCAGCAACATCATCTACGTTAATGAAAAAAAATTTATAAAAAAATGAAACAATCCTTTATCAATAAAAAAATTTGCATTACTAAGCGTTTCTTTATCCTCAGGCTTAATTCTTGTTTCCAACGGTTGACCATCGCCATCATCTACGTTATTGAAAAAAATTTATAAAAAATGAAACGATTCTTTATCTACATTAAAATTTGCATTACCATGCGATTCTTTATCCTCCGGCTGAAAATTAAGTTTTTTCTCTAACGGCTGACCATCAACATCATCTAAATCAATAATAAAATGTATAAAAAATAAACAATTTTTAGGAATATAAAAATCTACTTTTCATCTTTTTCGATCGCCAGCACAATTTCCTCCTTCTTCTCCTGCCAATTTCGAAACTGCGTTGGTGTCAATTTAACCTGTTGCTTCTTTTTATCATTCTTAATATTTTATCATTCTTAATAATCAATAATCTGTTGTTTGATACCACATCAATTTCGATCGATGCAAATGTATTGTTTAATAAATCTACATCTTCCATCACTTTACCGAGCAGTAAACCATCAATGATTCGTTTTGTCGCCTTGACGAGCTTCTCATATTGATCCTCCACCATATTAATTCCATGGGTCGTAGGGTATAACCGCGAATTGCCAAAAACTTGACAAACCCAAAATGCTATAGTGGCGACCCCCTTCCACTTCGACACCAGGCAATACAAATCGGCCCCCAAATTAAATTCAATGCGCATGGTTAAAAAATTAAGAGCAGTACAGCACAATCGACCTCACGACTCTGGCTCCGATGATACTATGATACACTAACCAAAATAACTTGATTAATAACGCTTTTTTACGTCATCAGTCACGCGATAGCTGCCCAGGCATAAGTACTTAACATTAGGTACCTGCGCATATTTTTTCACTTACAAAATTTGAGTTAATTTTCGACTTTACACAGTGTAGTCAAAATACACCTGGCGGGTATGGTCGACCATAAGAAGGGAATTGAACTCGGCATAAATTATACATTCAACGCCCCCAACTGGTAAGGCTTTTCCAAACTGCATTTCTAAACTAGTCGTTCCCTCTCGCATCAATTCCCACGTATTGGTGTTGGTTCCGTCAGCACTGAGTTCGAAGACAAAAAAGGTACTGCCATTTTTAAATTTTCCAACACTAATCATGTTTCCTTTATCATCCTGAGCAATACCTAAACCATCGAACAATTGTACGTAGGAGCGAAGAAATTGGTTTTCATCAAAATTTAGCCTGTATGGAGTAGACGGTACGCTAGTCGCGCCACTGACAATTTTAATCTCAGAAATTCCAAAATCTTGAAAATGGAACGGGGATAGACCGTAGGACCCCCTCGCCGCCTCGGCATTCACCATACCAACGACTAAACGCCTCGGTAAGGGTCCGCTGAATAACGAATTCAAAGGCGTCGATCTTTGGTTCTCTGTTACGTGCAGTGTAGTAATTTGCGTGCGTCTGATTGGGTACTTTAAAGTAGTATGTTGCAGCATTGATTCGAGGGCGAGCGAGATTCCCTCAGTTACTTCTACTTTTTTGACGTACAAACACATTTGTTTGACCTCTATTTTATAGTCTATGGTCGGATTCTGAGCATTGTCAATTAAACAAAATTTATCATTGTTTCTGTATAACTCGAGACGTAGTTCGCATTGATTTATCAAAAATCTTTCTTGAAGCATCAAATCAGCATGCACGGGCGCCATCAGTTCAATCCACGCGCTATCTTTGAAAATATCCATTCTTTTGTAATAGCCATGTTTTTCTCCCATTTGTTCATCGTCATAATCAGAGTAATACATTGCTGCTTGTAACTGGCTTTTTTTCGCATCTCTTCCAAAATTTAACTCAGTTTCCAAGAACGAACAATAGGCGTACTTGTCGCCACTGTCGGAAATTAGCTTTCCATTTAGAAAAATTTTAATTTGTTTAAAAAAGGTTTTTCCAATCAAATTTATAGGTAGTACAACATCGCCGCCTAAAGCTCCTTGCGTTTTGGTTAATTTGCAACCACTACCATCGGGTTTTGTAATACAAATAACAAAATAGATGTAATTTTTAGACAGGTCTATCATATACATGTCGGGAGGCATTCTAAATTCATACGGTCCATCATTGGTACACGGATTTTGCAACTGAACTTCGGACCAAAATGATCTTCGAATCGCCACTTGCGTCGTTGGTACAGTAAAAAGGTCTAATTCGCTTTCACTGCTAGGAATAGAGCTGGCGTCTAATAGTTTACTCATAATTAATTGGCAAAAACATCCAAACCAACCGATTTAGGGCGTTTATTTCTCACGAATGATGTTTTTGAGCCGCGCTTTCTCTTTTTAAGCACTTTAACTTTTGACTGCTTTTTACGTACGCCAATACCCTTTCCGGATTGATGAATGCGGTCGGCCGTATCGCGCAACACTTGAGCCGCACCAGATCTTCCATGCTCAATGGCACTTTCTTTGAATTTGCGACCCGTGGCTACGTCGGCGGCAATTTTGGATCCACTAACTAACGCGTGCTTCCCGATAGTTTTGAATAGCGGCAGAGCTAATCTATATAAGCTTTTAAAAAAGCTGCCAAGCCCTTCCCCTGTGATAAGGGGCATACGCTTTGAAACCTTTGATCGCGCCGCCTAATTGGTATTGAGGATTTTCGGATAATGTGTTTTTATAATATTCCAGCCAATCATCGGCACTGTCGGGCACATAAATGACGTGCATTTTTTATTGGAAATAAGGAGAGCGTTTTCGAAAATGAAGCTTCACAATCGTTTTGCCAAACTCAAATGAAACAAATTCGTCAAGATCAGTCTTTATATTAATTTCGATCCACGCTATATCTTTTAACAAAACTGGTAAGTAATGAGGATTGTCAAAAACCTTATTTATTATGTTTCCGAATTTACCTTGTACCTCAACGATGCGCAATAAAGGCGCCACAATGTTTCCAACAATCTGATTTTCTACAATATTACTATAAACGTACATAGTGTCAAAATTATGCTTTCCTATATCCGGCGCATTCGTACTGAGTACCCTAATAGGTTCGCTGTCCGATGTGAATCTGTATATCGTTTGATTAAACCCCAAAATTCGAGATAGTTGTTTATTCGCATATACACCTTTAATGATAGTGGGGTCAAGAAAAAAATGATCTGATTCACCAAAGCATTATATTCTATTCGTAGAACGCTGTTGTTGTCAATTTTATTTTGTATTTGTTTTAGACTATCTTGAACAGCCATATTAATTACATTAACAAGACTCTCGATAGTTTCATAATTTCCAGCAGGAAAATTAATTTTTTCAAATTTTCTCAATTGTCCTGATTCTATCTGTAACATAATATAATTTCCACCCTGTTTTATTGTGTACCACGAAAAAGGATAAATAAGTTCCACTAACGCAACTTCCCAATCGCCATCAATCTAATTCTGTGAGGCAATTTCACTCTAAAACTCAGAAGCAGTGCCATCTTTTTTAGTGTTGCTAGGTAAGGTGACACTTGGCTTGAGTAGAATCCTGCATGACCGTAAACAAATATTTTACTAGAATGATAAGAATAATTATGTAAGCGCCTTATATAATTTTCAATTTCCAATGAGTACACAAATTTGCGAATCGGAGCGACACGTACTCGGACAAAACGTTATAGTATTAAGCATAAGCTGCGCATACAATACTATCATTATGTAATAGATTTTATCCGAAAATTGTACTCATTTCTATATTTCTGCAACAATGAAACAAGAAAAATATACAGTATAGACCGCACGATGTGCTAAATGAACTCTGACAAAACGTTCTGTTAAAATACTGCATACTGCTATTTCTGCGCATAAATTGAAGAAACGAATCTACATATGGCAAAAGACCAAATGAATCAAAATAATTAACAGTGCCCGCTGAATCAAAACAAAAAACGACCCAGTGTTGTCAGCTGACCAATGGGGTCTGTATTCACAATAAGCGCCGCTGGTCAAAAAGGAATTTGTCGAGGTAATTGATCACTTGCAAAAACCCCCAAGAAATACTTGTTTCAATAATGTGTCCTTTTTGATGATGTTTGCAATTTCAGCACCATTCATTCTAAATCAGATTCATAAATCCACTCGTTAAACTTTTCTGGATATCCAAACCACTTTACCAACAATTGAACTCGACCATCCCGCAATCGTCGCTTCTTTAACACATTTTCGATCCTAAAGCGATTCTCAATATACTGAACTTTGTCTCGCTTGTAGTATTACCAACAATGTTCTGCTCTCGCTTAAATCTATCAGTTTATATACGGAAGCAAGTTTGATGGCTAACGACGCAGAAATTTTAAAAATTTCTTCAGTGTATTGAGGTTTGTAGCTCTTGTCGAATATCTGATGATACTTGGAAATGCGAACATAATCTCCAATTGACCAGTTTAGGTTTCTTTCTGTGATGGTACTTTCACACAACGCATTTAATACTCGTTGAACATTGTTAATATTTACTTCTACTGGTCTCATTCTAATCGATCGATGAATAGTATTGTTATAATTTTGAAGCAACTTATCCAAAATGTCAGTCTAACATAGGTCGCATTTTCAGTAAATAACGGTACATTCTATTCTTAAGCGTACGTTAAATCTCTCCACAATAGCACATTTTATATCTTCATTCTGGGATGTGAAAAAGTCAATATGCTCCAATTTGAGTATATTTTGAAATTCTTGATTGAAAACTCTTTTCCCCTGTCAGTGCAAATACCGCATGGTTTACGTCCCTCAATAAGTATGCTTTTAAACGCATTATACGTTAGTACCAGACTTGGTTTTCATCGGTTGCGCCCATGTGCTTACTTAGCACATCAATGCCGTAAGAATGAATTTAAAATTATCATTGTAATCTTTGAGCGAAGTCATATCAGCCAGGTCCAATTCCCATTGATGATCTATATCAAATGCGTAAATTTTGTTCCTCTTAGATTTTCGATAAGCTGGTCTATGTAGGTATAAGTGTCTTGCGAGCGCGAGCCATTTCCCTGACTTGATCTAACGTAACCGAGGGGGTCTTTCCTCCTCGCGGCATCATATAATAATTTAACGCTGGCAAAAGATGATGGATCATCCAGTTTTTGTAAAGTAGTTCATGTACTTTTTATTCACATTTTGGCTAATAATATGAATCATTCTCTATTTGTAAACTACTTTTATATAATTAGTTTTACCCATCATCTGCGTACAAAGATGAGTACTTTAATCGTTTTGGTACCGAACTTCTTGCGGCTGTCAAATATTCTAGCTTTCGCTTATGTCGTACTTGCTCTCGTTTGAATCTTTATTCTAAACGTCTCGGTAAATTGAGTTTGCGCTTACGCGTTATTTCTTTCTTTAATCTCTTTTCTGAGGTAATACTGAATCTTTAAACTTGCGCTTGAAATAATTTCAACTAGAATGGTTTGCTGTTGTTGTTGTTTACTTTTCAATCTATGTTGTTTTCTTTTTGATTTTGGCTTACATTCAATTGGCTCCTCAATTCCCATCCTTTTGCTATTGGTTCTTCTAAATCAATTTTGCGCTTAACACCGCTCGACTCTTCGCTGCAGTACCGTTAGTGATTCGCCATTCTCCATTATATCATTAATCATTTTTTGTCTATTAGGATTGCCAATATAATCTAGGGGAATATGCTCCATCAAAAGTGCCTGAGCAATTCCGAGGCGCCAATGGGGGTTTTGCAACATTTGTTTGTTCTCTACTAAAATCATTAATTAAATCAATAATGTGAGAATCGGGAATTGTTTGCCCCCGATCGCAATTTCACCATTATCATTAACATTAATTGACTTACTATGTCTTATATGCGACATTAATAATTTTGCCTTTTTTGTTTACTTCTCGGCAGATCATTTAATACTGATTCGTACCACTCAAGCTCTAATTTTTCATCTTCCTTGAGAATTAAAGGCTGCGGTTGTCGTTTTTCAGCCTCTAAGTTTAAATACCGACTAAATAGCTGCAAGTACAATTGAAATTGTTGTTCGGGACTCTCTTTACTATCTAAAATCTTTTTTGAAGCTCAATTTTGAACTCGTCAATTTGTTTTTGAATTGGGGATTTTTCGGTACTAGACTGATTCGAAAAAACATCCTGAGGAACCAATACCATCTTATTAACAAACTTCATCGTCTGAGTAATAATATCTGCGAGTAAACTACCGGCGATGCTTAGTAATGGACCTAATATTAATGGTAGAAATCCGCCTTTTTGAATAATTTTGCGTTTTCTTAATAAATTAGTCCCTTTTTTAGAGCCCAAGTATCGAATTTCTCGTTTATGACGTTTTCAATCGTCTCTTTTGTTGCAAAGATAACGGAATATTTCCTCGCAATAAGTTGAAGCAAATATCCGAGATGCAGTAAATTAAATCTTTATTTGCTTTATTCAAATACGCACTACGCTGACAAGGGCTACACTTGGATAACACTTTTAATTAATCAAAATGATTTTGCAAACGATGCGACATACCAAACCAAGCTCACGATGCAAAAATAACATTTAATCAAAAACGTCATTATTTATAGCAAAAAAATAGTTTCATCCTTAAAAATCTGCAAAAAAGAAATTTTCGCGCTGTACAATACTACAATCGTTTAGCATAGAAAAATCGTATTTTTCATCTCATAATGAACCATTGTATAACTCTCCTATGAAATCAGCATGCATTTGACGTTGCTGCATTTTACGCGCGAGCTAGGTAGCAAGAAATTACCAAAAGTTTGAAACGCGTTTGCGCCAGCGCCGTCATGACCGCAGCGTTATAATTTCTAGCCATTTCTTTGTGCCCGATCCATTTGCTTCACGCGTAAATCTGGTCCAAAACAGATCGGCGAGCATCTTTTTCTCTTCGTTCATTAAAATCATGCCTATCAAGGACGCAACCTCTGGTAAATCATCTTCTCCACATTTTAAGATAGAATCATACCTTTTACTCGACAGTAAACCGATCTAACCGAACAATTCAAAAGTCGCGGAAACCATTTTTGAACAACCCGACCGAATATTAGGAAGTAAAATAAATTAATGAGATGTACTATTGCGAACACTCTTTTATTTAACGTCGAGTTCAATGCTTGTACTAATTGCAGCGTATTCTTGTACGGAAGAGTCACAGGACCGAGGTGTAAGGGAAAGGAATAAATTATCGTAGGCACAGCAAATGTAAATTTCGGGTGTATAGAATATAAATCAATCACAATTTTTTATTTGAAACAGCTTACCTTTCGGCGGGACATTCTAAGTTTAATTCGATAAACTTTAATAGCTGCGAATTCTCAATACCATTAGTAGTTAATGATATTGTATCATTCGTTATGGTATTTGGCGAGTGAATTAAAATAATTGTATTATCTCGTTTAGTATTAGTACAATTTCTCAATAATTATCGTAACATATTCCACTGGCAAAAACCAAAAAAAATAAAATTGCTAAGATTGGTGATGTTAACATTGTATTACGATTTAAAATTAGTGTTTGAAGCATAGATCTTAAGAAAGTTTTCTGACTATTTTCCATCCAGAGAGCAAATAATCAAAAATACCGATTGCTAGAGACGCAAATCTATCAAATGAATCGTTGATTTTCATTCATGCTATTTATTATTATTTAGGTACATATACGTAATTTTCAGTATCACTAGGATAAATATTTGTCCTAAGTCGCATGTTTTCGGGCGTTGTTTGGCCTAAATCAATCAGTAATTACCCAAATGGATTTCTCGTAGCATCTAAAAATGCTTCAGAAAAGTGTCTAGAACTGGGGAATAATTGTTTCGCCAAATTTTGAATTTGTAATTTGTCGGATGGGTTTTTCATCAATACCAGAAGCGTGCGCATTTATTCTACTTGTACGTAGGCCATCAAAAAACGCATTTTGAACAGTATGTATTATAGATAAGTTCCATTGATGCGAACCTTTGGTAAATAGTTCGCTCAATCTAGAATCTGACTTCAAATCGTACATCAAATCATCTAAAATCATCAATTTAGGATCATTTCTGTTTTCCTTCAACGTCAAAGCCCAGGAATTCCTTCAATAAATTCAACTTTTCTCAATAAATCTTCATAGGACGATTGCCATTCGGTGTAACACCAAAAATTTTAGATGGCGCTGGCCTTATCATTTCAAGCGGAAAATTGAACGAGTCTCTTTACAAATTCAGTTTTACCCGATTTTGTTGGTGCCGAAACTATACAATTGAACGGATGATTTAACCTAATGTCCATATTAAATGTCAAGTGTTAGCGTATCGTCACAATCAATAGCGTTTTTTAATTTTTAGAGCGCCTTTACTGAATAGATTATTCATAAAATTTAGTTTGCTAATAAAGTTTGCCATTTCGTCGCAGCATATAAATACATATGGTGTGTGCTCAATGAATTTAAAACAAGTATCGTTTTCAGTAGAACAATCGAAATCAACACTCGCGCTATATTGCGCAGTATTGTTTATAAAAGTAGGAGCGCGTAATATTAAAATTATATCCTTTTGCGTACAGTTTGCTAGTTTTATTGAATCGTCAAAGGGATCTAACGATGTACGTACGGTTAACAAATTACGAGATTTGCCTGGTGCTTCAGTTTGCGAAAATTGGCCTAGTAAGAGCGAATCTTCCGTTCGCTTCATACTACATGCGCCAAAAGCTGTACTAGCGGTCAATAACGAGAGAATGATTTTCATTTCTGGCCACTCGTTAAATGAAAAAACTGATGAAATAAAATTTACTTATCAATCAACTGCTTATATACGCGTTCAAAAATCCAATAGATTTTTAAAGTATTAGTTATAGTACATTGATTACCTATGTACGTAGGTACCTAGATGTAAAGTAGTAAGTGGCTACAGTAACTCTTAATTAACAACTGGCGTAATGGTGCAAATCATAGACGCACTTTTTGAGCTAAAATGGTCGCAATCATCGTGGGCAGCAAGAAATTTCTGGGGGGGGGTGCAAGATTTTTTGAAGGGTCAAAAAATAAAACCTTAAAAACGATGGTATGGTGATAAAAACACCATTTTTCGGCGTTTCTCATCAAGCACTATCCATTGGCATCAAAAAATTGCGAAAAAGCGAAAAAAATTTTCAAAATTGAATTCTGGGGGGGTATTTTGATTTCTGGGGGGGGTATTTTGGTTTCTGGGGGGGTGCATACCCCCCAAACCTACGCCCAGGTGTGGTCGCAATAAGTACTAAATTGGCATAAAACTTGATTGATTCGCGTTTTTGATTAATTTTAGATGAAACTCATAATTTTTATTAATTTGGCCCAAAATTATTTTTAGCAAACAGTTCTATTTATCCACTACCCCTCCCCCAAGTAAAAGGGGTTGTCGCCTATGCAGGTCTATCATGCAACAAGTACTAATAGGTTTCAAAAATGACAACAATTGCCGGAGCTATTGCACCAAGATTTTTACCAATTGTAAGCGCATCATAAAAAAGTAGCAACCTGGGTGCATACGCCTCAAAGTTGGAAAGTTCAAAGTTTTTGAGGTCAAATGTGAATTTTAAACATCTCCTCGATGCACATTAATTTTATTGACGACACATACACATTAAACAAAAAACAATAACTACCAGCCATACGGTACGGTACAAAAGTTCTTTTTTATAATACGCTTGTCATATAAAATTCTAAATTTTTTTGGGGTAATTTCGAAACAATTTTGCGACTTTCGTTTATACGATGAATACGATTGAATGTTACTACGATTTCTTTTTTGCAATTTTCTTTTACGAACGTGTAAAGTAAACAGCGCAATGATTTGAAATTTACGCGTTTAACGTGATCTGGGATAATGTAATGCCGCGGACTTTATAGACAATATGTTCCTTGTTGTCGTTTGCGCTTAAAACGCAAAATCCGTAGTTTTTAGGCCCTCCGCTGCAGAATTAGGTAATGTACAAACCTTCACCGTATTCTCACCAATTCGTTAGTCATTTCGCCGAGGCAAGATCCGATGGATATTCGATATTCGCCCGGATTGTTTGAATTCGATATGTATATTATGCTATCCGTATCAAAATAGAGTACGCGCCTGCCCAGTTTTTTGATATACGAATATAATTTTTGATCAGGCGTGGGTTGTCGTATAGGCGCTTCGATGACGGAATTGGTATTCAACTTTTCGTCCACAAAATCGTCCTGCTGCTTATATGTAATGGAAACCATATCGTCGCTTATCAAATGAATCGCTAATCTGGCTGATGGATGGATTAAAAACGTGGGCGAAATACTTGGCCGGTTCCGTAAAATAGGTGGTTTGCTCAAATTATTTCTCTGGCCAAACTTAAGAAATAATACATCTTAAATATTATTGTAAATAAAATTAAACCTGAAACAAAAAAAAATTATTTAAAAATACAAGCATAATTCATAGCATAATACGGCAATACTAAACATTTAAAAATCAATTCTCACTTTCCCTCAAAAGCTGTTTAGCATCAATTTTGAGAGCGCCCTTTTCCCGAAGTTCTTTCACGATATTCCGCCGGTTCCAACAAATGTTTTCGCCGGTTCTCTATGTCATTAACGTAGTCCGACTTGTCCTGGTCGGTCTTAGCCCAGATGGGTATCCTTCGGCTTCCTTAGCAGTTAAGCGTTGTATTATAAATTTGTACAAAAATTATGATTACTTTGTATAAGTATTATTATATACGTAAATAAGCACAACAAGTATTAAATTTATTCTAGTGTGTGTTCAATTTTAAATAAATTTACATCTAGAAAAGTAAATAAAATTCTAGGCTATCGGATTGTAGGGAATTCATGCTAAAATATATAAGCACGTATTTGACTTACGAGTTTCATTTTCATGAAGGTGTTTATGTATTCCGTAAATAAGCCACCGTCCGGGTTCTCCTCCAAATTGTACTGCTCACCACTTCCTCGTAATGCCACACTTCGGAATATTTTAATAATCTAAAAAATCTAAAATTAGTATTTTATAAGCGTAAAAACCGTAAAAATACTACTCTGTAGCCCTTGGCTAGGGCTTTGTAAACCTCCATTGTTACTTACGTTCCCTTAATTGCCCGCTCTTGCACACTATGCTCGCAAGTCTTCTTTTGTTGTAAAGTCGCGCAGGTTTGACAAAAGTGGGAACATTAACTTTTCCCCAGTCCGAAACGGTAAAATCGGATTAAATAGCTTTTTTTGGCGGAAAAATGGTACACTTTATTAAGCCCTCGTACAGCTGATTTTCGCGAGTTACGTTTTGGAAATTCTCCGTTAAATTTTCGGATGCCTGATTGGGTATTTCCGTATTTATTAACGAACGGATCAAAGAGCATACATCAGTGTAGTTAATTTTCTGTTTCGGAAAACCATTTAAATCGAAAGCTATTTTATGATACAATTTTATGGCGTTAGTTCTCCCCCGTGGAATGCTGAAATACAAAAAGTTAGTTAAAGTAAGCAAAATAAAGAAAAAAAGCGAAACTCACCATCTCGGAGGTTTATCGGCGCTTCGCCAGCCTCCACATTGTTGAAAAATTGCTTCATTTCGGGATTGGCCGCGATTTCCCTCAAAAGGTCGCACTCCCATTTCTCCACTGCTTCATTAGTACCCCGCCTGGCTAATAAATTTGGCACGTTCCATGGTCTTATCCCTCTCCTTCTTTCGCACTGTCTTACTCGCAGATAACTGATAACGTTTTGGCATGCATTTTGAACAACCGTGCCAAAAGCAGCCGTAAAATTCGTATACAGTATCCCCATGAATACCATCAACCCTATATTTGCCTATTTTAACCTCATATCATTTGCTTATGCTTAATGTAAATGTTTTCTTTGAAAGAAATCACTTAAGCCATTTTATAGCAATAATGGACTGATTTTCTTCATGTCTGTAATTATCCACTGGAATTATGCCTATTATGTCAGGTTTTAGGAAAAGTTATCCACGAAAACCAAGTTGCACGCGCTGGCTATAGTCAGAGATTTTTCGAAAGGATCTACCGTAGTCTCGGACATGAATGTTCCACGAAATTTAAGGCAGCACTGCCTTAAAACCGTGACGTCACTCTCACAGTATTTAAGGATTTCTTCTTGGAAATTGAAGATCTAAAGCATTAGAATTTAGGAAAATTAGGGAAATTGAAAAAAGCAGAAAAGCGTACTTTTCCTTTTTGATCTTTATACCAATCGTGAAATTTCTGATATTCATCGGGTTTCATCGAAGTCGGAAAATAAAAGCATTGATCCGGGGCCAAGGACCAACGTACTCCCAGTTATCACGCGTATTAAAACCGTAAGGAAAATAACCCTTACTCAATTCCTCGATGCCAAACGTTTTTGGTAAATTGGCTAATTTCATTGGTAGAAATTGAAAGAATCGATTATTCTTACCGTTCCATACGCTATTGATATAAGCTCAAGGCCTGTTTAAAATAAAAAATTAATAAAATCAAAATGAAAAAACCTTTTACCCTTGCTTATTATCTTGACGCAATCCTTGCTTATAGAAAAACTGCAGGAGCCAATTGACCGTCGAACCCCTTAAGGAAATTTATGGGCTATAAGCTGTTACGTGCTTCACAAGAAAACAGAAATGTACAAAATTCATCAATGCAGTTCTCACCGATAAATATTTTCCTGTTTTCACCGCAACAATAGCACGTAGATAATTCGCTGTGATGGCAATCGTCGCACACAATGTGAGCAATACATAAATTCGGGACGTGCTCCAGCTCGGGCCCGTAAGCAGTGTCTTTTAAAACGCGTTCCTGCGTAGTCTCAAAATCGAAAAAATTGGAAACGAGCAACAAATTCCTCCTTTTCATCCTTACTCGCTTTCTCCTCATTCTCACCTTCGCTCTCCCTCGTCCTCCTCATTTGCTATTTTTTGCATATAGCATAAATGATCTTAAAGATAAGAAACGTAAGAAAAAAATAATTAATTTTAAAATTTAAAATTGAAAACCTTTCAAGAGGACGCTTCTTTCTTGCAAGTTCGACATTTAAAATATCCACATTTGTGCTTCTTATCCTTATTCCTTCGTCTAAAATGTCTCCCGCGCCATCGTTTACATCGACGTACGCGTACACAAACAGAACTTTCGATTAGCCCTTTTTATGGTTAGACTTGTAAATTCCTCCGATGATTTTCGAAGCATTTACGGTTGTAAAAATAACGGTTACACGAAGAGCAAGTCAAAATTTCGCATTTTACGCAAGGCGGAGAATGATAGCAGAAAGAGCATTTCTGTTTGCACCGGTGATCTTCCATATGACCGTAAGGTACGTAACAATGTTCGCAAAAACAACGTTTTCAAAAGAAACGTTTAATTCTGCCTATAACTGTGTAATGACCGTTGTGCAGGTACAAATGCAGAATTTTGTCGCTTTCGTAGGCCCTTAAATTTTAATTTATAAAAAATATTTTAATTAAATGAAAATTTCAGTAAACGCTCACCCTCAAAGAGCAAATCGTTCAAACAGCCCTTTCCTAACACTTTGATCTGGTACCACTGCATAGCCTCCTGTAGCTTGATAACTTCTGTAATTCCGCAAGGTCCTGTATGATCCTTTAAACCAGCCAAATTCATTAATTCTATCGCCTTGGTCTTTCAAATCGTATAGCGTCTTAAATCATAATCGATTCCCAATGGTACGTCGGGTCATCTCTATGCAAATAAGCCCTCGCAACTACTAAGGCTCTCGCTAAGCACAAATCGTCCTTATTATAGATTTTGATAAAGCATCCGCCGTGCGCTCGACTCAAAAATTGTTCGTGCAAAATGTACTTGTTGTATTTTCCAGAACCGGCTGGAGGCGTTACTGTGACGATTTTGATGGTCGAATTCTCGGAATCGATTTTTACCTCTTGATTCGATTGCAAATTCGCTCAATTTGAGCTAAAATAATTTCGCCGGTAATATTTTGTCGATTTCGGAAATGGACTAAAACCGGTTTATCCAAATCGGGATGAGCTAATTGTAAACCCACCAGCGCCATCGGATCCGTTCTAGATAATATAGTATTAATGGCGTGATCGAATATAGCCGGTACACGTTCGTTGATATTTTCCAATTCGTCCGAATTTATAAAGCGAATTTGGTATTCCGCGCCCCTTCCGTATTAAAAGCGCGCTTTACACGTTGCATAACAGGATCGCTCAACTCGTAGAAACGCTCCGCCGCAAAATCTCCCCCAATCTGCTCATCATTGGACGCTCGCCATTCATCGACGGTAGTAAGCTGTCAGTTTCGAACGAATCGGAACTCGATTCGCCCGAAATATCGTCGATAAATATCGTGTCAGACCGAGGTCGACAGGATATTTCATAGCGACGAATCCGATTCGAAAAAATCGCTGTAATCGAGCGTTAATTCGTAATCGCTCATTTTCTAAACACAATCAAATCGTTAAAAAATAAAATAATGACTATCAGAGTTTTCGTTGTTTTTATAGTAAAAAATAAAGCGAGCATCACTCGTTTTATATTATGAATTAACAGGCGACAAAACAAACAAAAAACGTAGCAAAGCTAAAATTTCAGTACAATATTGTCAATACAGGCGTACGCAAAAAATTATGAAAAATAAATGTGAAGCGATTATATATATATTAAAGTAATAAAGCAAGCGTCGCCCGTTTATATTAAGCCAACAGGCGAAAATAAGTTAAAAAAAAACGTGATTGAGTTAAGAATATTTTAACATTAGCACAAAGTTGTTCTAAACGCAACGGAATTGGCAAAAAATAAAATAATGACAATTATTTAAAAAGTTTTGTCATATATATGAAGCAAAACAAAGCGAGCATCGTTCGTTTATAATATGAACCAGCAAACGTCAAAATAAATTTAAAAAAAACCGTAACTGACCCTAGATTTTATCAACACCGGTACAAGGTTGTAAACGCAGGCGTGCAGCTTGCAATCATAATCTAACAACTCTAAAAAATTTGTTGCGATATTTACGCTAGTTTTCTTATCTTTTTGATCACGAAAAACTTGTGACCTAAAAACTTTTTTTATATTCCAACAAGCTTAAACCTAAAAACGCTGAATTTTCCTAAATACGTCATTTTTTCCATCTTCTTATCTTTTTTCTTCATGCGAGTAATACCTTAAAACCAAAAAATCGTGACCCAGATTCCAAAAAAATTCTTAAATCACACGTTTACGTCACTTTTTCGATTTTCTCATCTCTAGGTCGAAGTACATAAAAAACGAATGAGCATGACCTATAAAAACTTTTTCGTCAGATTGCATGTTCTTTTTTAATTTTGGTAAGCTTAAAAGAATAATCGAATAACCCTATGAGAATTTTTTCACCAATTACGTCATTTTGTTTCGATCTTCTTATGTTTTTCTTTATGCGAGTAATTATACATTAAAATCAAAAACTCGTGACCCAGTGTTCTGAAGAATTTTTTTTACATGTTTACATCAGTTTTTCGATTTTCTAATTTTTCTTGGTCGTAGTGCATAAAAAATATTAGGCGTGACCTATAAAACTTTTTTTTGTCAAATTGCATTGTTCTTCTTTTAATTTTGGTAAGCTTCAAGAGTAAGGCAGAGTAGCCCTAATATTTACGCTATTTTTCTTATCTTTTTTGGCACCAAAAAAACTCGTGACAAAAATTTTTTATATTCCAACAAACTTAAACCTAGTAACGCGCTGAATTCTTCTAAATACGTCATTTTTTCGATCTCTTTATTTTTGTTAAGCGGGTAAATATACACTAAAACCAAAAAAATTGTAACCCCAGTATTCCAAAAATTTTTTATTCATATGTTCACGTCAGCTTTCAGTTTTCTTATCTTTCTCGGTCGTAATGCATAGAAATCTATTAAGCGTGACCTATAAAAAAACTTTTCATCGTATCGCATATTCTTTTTTAATTTCGGTAAGCTAAAAAGAGTAATCAAAGTAACCCTCTTAAAGTTTTTTGCAATTACATCAGTTTTTTCGATCGTCTTATCTATCTTATTTTATGACACACGCGTTAAGAACCATGACCCTAAGCTCCAGTTTGTTTTGAAGTTTTTGAGTAAACAGAAAATGGTTTTATATTATCCAACTTTAAATACTCCGCTTATCGCTTTTTCTGGTACTATTCGAATATGAACTAGCCTCAGAATAAGCGCTATGATTTAACACTCGGGAACAACGTTTACTGCTTGGTGTCTACTTGGAACGATTTCACGAATATCAGCTTCAGGATATGCAACCCATTCGTCGTGATGATTTAATTTTTTATCAAATTGGGGTTGCGCAGATAAATGATTACTCGTAAGCATTACACAATAAGCACATAATTTTAGCGTAACGCGACCTAAAAATCGATTTATCCCATAATCCGGGGGTAAAAAGCTTAGTGGTGTATGTACATAATTTTGGCGCAATTGCTGGTCGTAACTGGCTTTTCTTCGCATCGTGGACGCCTGTTGGGGCGAGAAGGGGCTGCATAGCTTAGTGGTCATTAAAGGTGTACGTACATAATTTTAGCACGAAATACAACAAAATCGATTAATCCAATAATCCGAGGCCCGAAAGTTTAGTAGTGTATGTACATAATTTTAGCACACTGTGATCGTAGAATCGATTTATCCATTAATTCATGGGCCAGGAAGCTTAGTGGTCTTTAAACATGTACGTACATAATTTTAGCGCGGTTTATCCGTTAATCCTGATCCGGGGCAAATCCATAGACCCTCCCCTGGATATGTTAATTTTGGGGTGGTAAAGGGGCGCAAAGCCAATTAATGTAGGTAACGCGGCTCGCCTCCGGGGGTATAATGACGTCAGGTTGCGATCGTAATACGTCATAATTTCGTATCTAGTGCATGTGCACCCAGCAAGCATCCTTCAACGTTGTACCCCCAGAGGTGTGTTACTACTAATGATCCCAACCCGGTTTCTGTTCCGGAAATGAGATCATAAAGACCGTTTTGGAAAAGGAGATTCTTAGAGATAATATGAGAAACGTTTTTACCGCGGTGTACAAAAAGGACTATAGGGTTGTGTATGATAAACGTTCTTTGGTCCCCGATTGTGTACTTTACCGTTCGGCTTTTGATTGTAGGGTGCACGTGTTACTGGTGAAACAGGTTCGTGGACACGTGTATAACTTTATTATTTTTTCTGAATTTTGTGTTGTTTCCCGTTTACATGTCGTGCCTTGTGAGGAGCAAGTGCCGGCGATGTGTAGCGGCCTCTGTTAGTTTTCGATTTTGTTTTTGTTGTACATTCTCAGCCGTACCCCGCGATCCGGGTTAGTGGCTGTTGGGGTGTACAGTGTGTGTGTGTGTGTGTGTTTTTTTTATTAGAGAAAATCGGTTCGCGCCATGAAGAGAAGGGGCGCTTAACAATAAAGTTAAGAGGGGTTAGTATAAAAATTAATAAACCGTACGAACAAAAATTATATACAGTAATACGATAAACGCTGCAAGGGTTAGTAAAAGCACAAAATAGTCACTAAATAGCAATTTTTTAAATTTCATTGAGCAACAAATCTTTAATTTTAGCTGTAATATCATTACGATGAATGCGTTTCCACCAGTGAAAATAATTCTTTATTATTGTAACAAAATATCTCCAAATATCAACTAATTTGTCATTCTTTTCTAAATCATTTCTTGTCACCCAAATACAAGTATGCGCTAATTGTATAAGGATATTTAAACATTTTTCTAATAAATTATCTGATATGATATACCCAAAAACTTTATTTTCTACACAAACTTGTAAATTATTTCGCATCAAAATACCAGAAAATTTTTGCCAAAACATTTGAAGACGTTCGCAATCTAATAAGGCATGAACATTTGTTTCAGTAAAATTCCTCCCAATAAATAAACAATACTTACAAGAAGACGTAACATTTCTCCATCGACTTAATCGGTCACGAGTTTGTAATGCATTATTTAAAAAACAAAAATGTATATCTTTAGCATATCCTTTAATTTCTCTCGGAAAATTCAGCTTAGAGTAAGAAACAAAATTAATTTCATATCCTAAAAAATTATTCCATTTATTTAAAAGCTTTTTAATTGCTAAATAAAAAGATTTTTTGATAATATTTGAATAAATGAATTTTGTTGAAATTTTGTTTAAATCATAAACCGAACCTTCTAAATTAAAATGAGTCTGATTATATGAAAAATGATATTTTTCTTCCACGTATAAAAGTTCCTTAAAATAAGGCGTAAAATTTTTGAATTCCAAACACACTGAATCCATTAATTTCAATTGCATATATTTTAGCATAAAATAATCGTACCAAATTTGATTTTCTAGCTTATGTAACTTAAATAAAAACATAAGTCTCATAGCATCGACTTTTTTCTCTATATTTTCTATACCAATTCCTCCTGATTTCGCAGAATTTTGAATTATCTCACGTTTAATTTTTGGCTTACGTGCAGGGTACCATAAAAACTTTTGAACCGCTTTATTCGCTAATTTAATTATCTTATTTGGTGGTCTAATGAATGTTGCGATGTACCACATTTTTGAAAAATAATATGTATCGATAAAATTTGCTTTAGACTCTAAAGAAAATTCACAATGCGGTGTTGACTTTATCAACTTATGCAAAACGCTTTCAACACTTTTAAAATTAGAATTTTCCGCAAAACCTGTCTTATTAAAAATTATTCCATAAATTTTTATTTCATCAACCAGATATTTTTTATAATCTTCAGGAACATTATGATTCTCACGAATTATTAAAATTTGTGTCTTTTCTAAATTTAAGGAAGCCCCACTAGCCTCACTAAATTTGTCATATTCTTCAAAAATTTTTTCTACAGAAGCAACACTTTTTAGTATAAAATTAGTATCATCAGCATAATTACTCAATTTAATTTCATCATTTATTAATGAAATTCCGCATATATCAGGATTATTTCTAATTTTATTACAAAAAAGTTCTGCAACTAATACGTATAAAATTGGTGATAATGGACAACCCTGCCTTATCCCTCTACCAATTTGAAAACAAGGAGATAAAAAACCATTAACTAAAACTGATGAACAAACTTTCCCTTTTTTATATATAGCATTTATGATAGTACGAAATCTTATTGGAAAATTAAAATACTCCAAGGTTTTTTCCAAATAATTCCATTCTATTACATCAAAGGCAGATTTCTGATCAACTGATAAAATCAAACCTGAACATTTATTATCATTTATTGCTAATATAGACGAAAATATAGCACAAATTCCATCTCTTATATTCCTCGATGGAACTGCGCATATCTGATTAAAATTAACTAATTTAGGAGAAACTACCTTTATTCGATTATACAAAATTTTTGTAAAAATTTTATAATCAACATTCAATAAAGTAATAGGTCTCCAATTACTTAGTAAAGCTCTATCTCCTTTTCCTTTATATATTAGACTAATTATTCCCTTATACATTGACGGTGTTAATTCACCTATTACACAAATACTATTAAAAACTTTATATAGGATCGGTATAACTTCATCTAAAAACATTAAGTAAAATTCAGCAGAAATTCCATCACTACCTGGCGATTTTCCCATTTTTAATCCTTTAACAGCAATTTTAATTTCATCTTCACTTATTTCAGCTTCTAAATTATTATTATCTTCATTTAACTTAGGGTAATTCTCACAGTCCATAAAATATTTGATAGCATTTTTATTAGTACCAAATTCCTTCATAATAACACTATATTGATTTTTCACTTCTCTCAGAATTTCAAATTGATCATTAATTACTGAACCATCTAATTTTTTAATGCATGTCATACGCCTAAAAGAAGCCGAAGATTTTTGCGCTTGCTTAGCCGTTATCATTGTATGCCTATCTAAGATCAAATTTTGATAATGCGTCTTATGAAGACGAGAATTTATTTCAGCTAGTTCATAATCACTCATTACTTTTAATTTCTGATTTAACTCTTTCATAAGCATTAAATTATTTGGGAAAAAGAAAGCTTTTCTTTCAAAAATTCAATGTCTTTTTCTAGAAAAAATCTCACTTTCTTTTTTCGTCTAGAAACTTCAATACTAATTTGCTTACATTTTTCTGCGATCTTAATTTTCATTGATTCCCATTGTTTTAACAAAAAATGATAATTATCTTTTTTCGAAAATACCTCTAAAATATCTAATAACGATTTTTTTAATTCATTGTTTTGTTTCAAAAGTAAAACATTCATCTTCCAAAAAGACGGACCTATTAAAGCAGATTTATCCGATAAAAAATTAGCAATAACTGCTTTGTGTTGCAAAAAACTTATATTAATAACATAATGTCTTATTAGATTTTTCCGCATATAATCGGTACAATATATTCTATCTATTCTAGATAAACTATGCTGTGTCGACGTAAAAGTAAAGAATTTTTCCCGCTTATGTTCACAGAGATCTACTACTAAAAAATCCTGTTTAATTTCATCAAATTCTACTTTCCCTATTTCATTTCTTCCAGTCCATTTAGGCATTCTATCCTTTTCTGAATCTTCTACAAAATTAAAATCACCGGCAAAAATAATTTCATCGTAATGTTCATATCTCATTAAAATGTTCTTTAAAAATTTAAAAAATTGAACTCTTTCATTTCTTTTAGCAGGAGCATATAATCCAATTAATGAAAAATCTATTCCAACAATCTTCAAATTAAAAGCAAGACAACGACCGGGAATTTCAAAAAGCTTATCACATTTTTCTATAGAAAATAATTTATTTATCAATAAAGTTATACCAGAAAAACGCTGTTCTGCAAAACTATGATAAATTTGGAAATGTTTTTCAAAAACATTATCAAAAAATAAACTTTCTCTTTTATTATAAAAATGTGTTTCTTGTAAAACAATTAAACTCAAATTTTTGAGTATTTCAAATAAATCAATTATTTTCTGTCTCCTATTCTTGAATCCACCTACATTTAATGTTACTACAGAATACGAGTCAAATTTCTGTTGCTTAATTTTAAAGCTATATAATGACAGAAAAATGTAAATCTACGAATTAAGTCTTTTACGATTTTCGTCTTCACCGTCCGAAGCGCTATGCGTTCTTTTACTCGTGCTGATAAAATTCGTCGATTCGTTTATTTCTTTTACCTCGTCCAAAAATTCTGATCTAGACATCATCTCATCTCGTAAATCAGTAAGCATTGACCCCATAACGTTTTCTCCTCTCCAATAAAACGGATTATTAACACGTCGATCAGTTGTGTGTGTGTGTGTGTGGTGAAGTGAAAAGGTGCGTGCGCTACCTCCTCGAAAAGAGTTCTTGGGCGCAAGTATACTTGTTTGACTGGCCGAGCGGTAAATACACACGTTATTTATACCCTGCGATCATACACTGTCCTATTTCATTTTTTGTACATTGTGCTAAGAATGTTTTTTATATTATCTCGTGGCTGGCGAGCTTCATACGTCCACGTCGTGCCAGCTAGGGTCATGGATGCAGTAAACCTGCATCCATGATGCAGAATTGAAGCAATTTTAATTTTTTAAGGTGCAAACAGCTTTTGATCAAACTGAGACAACGGAATTGAAAGCTGAAAACTCATATTTTTCTTCCTTTTTTTCTCTTTTCTCTTTTTTTTGGCCGATGGATGACTTCCTATTATTTTGGTAAAAAAAACACGTAAAACAGCACAATTTCAGCAAAATATAAAAATTTTTCCAAAAATATTTCACTACTTGACAAAAAAATTCCACAACTTATATTTCACAACTTGACAAAAAATTTTCACAATTTGACAAAAAATTTCCACAACTTTACAAAAAATTTTCAGAACTTGACAAAAAAATTTCACAACTGGACAAAAATATTTCACAACTTGACAAAAAATTTCCACAACTTGACAAAAAATTTCCACAACGTGACAAAAATATTTCACAACTTGACAAAATTTTTTCACAACTTTACAAAAAATATATCAATAATTGTTTTTGAAATAGGAAAGTTTTCGGTAGTATGCAGGCCCATGCATACGTGTGGGAGACGAGACATGCACCTATGGGAGGGGACCTAAATGGAAAAGTTCCTGGGAATTGATGAAAATTATATTTTTTAGCTGCAGTGACTGTAAATGTATGCCTATTTTTGAGGCTGGAGGCTGACCCCCAGAACCGTTATTATATACGGATGATATGCTCAAAATCCTAAAAAAATACTTGAAATTACTGCGAATTTTTTCATGTTCAACCTGCGACGATTTGTCATATCGTATTTCTCTTTATCAAACATACGAAACAGATCACATTCGCAGTGGTTTAGCATATCCGATATATTCGCTGATCTATATAGCTGCCTATTTCACTTTTTACTGTAATTTTAGCAACTTTTCGATGAATCAAAATTAGTTGTACATCACTTATTTATTTGTGACTTGTTGTGTACGTGCTTTCTTCGTTCAGTAAATAATCAAGTAACAAGACATGCACGAGGGAGCATCTCAGCAAGGGAAATTTCTAGATAAAATAGGGTGAAAATCGGAAAAAAAATGCTTGACTAGATACATTATTTTTTATGCAGGCACGTAGATCTGGGGGAATGGTGGTCCTGCCCCCCCCCCGAAATTCGGGAAAATCTTACTTTTTAAACGTTATTTTGTGCTATGTTTGGTCTGTTTGGGCATAGTCCTCCCAAATCAGTGGAGGTCCCCCAAAATAGGATGGCCGGCCAGCCACGTGCCTGTTTTATGCCATTTTAGCATTTTTTGGCACACCAGCTGATACCCCTAGATCGACCATGCAACCTGAGGAACAACGCTGCAAGACAGACCATGCTATAACAGCGACGCGGCGAGGGCCCCCCGCTTACACACACCCCCTCCCCGTCCTGAATGTTCTATATTCTTTAACATTGCTCCCTCAGCTTACCTCAGGGAGCAGATTTTTACGTCATCGTCAATGTAATAACATAGGCTATCCTACAGCGTTGCCCCCCAGACTGACGGCCATTACTACTCAAAACGATGATGCATAATCATTTTGTTTGTTCATAAAATTTCAATTCTGCTCTCAACAAAATTGTATCAAATTTCTTTGGCCAGTTTTTAAAACATACTTTATACTTGCCTTTGCCCTTATTTATCATAGGTAGCGCGATAGCGCTACCTTTAATATACTTGGCCATCCTTTTTTCTTATATCTTTTTCACAGCGAGTGCGAAATTTGTGCCCCCCCCCTCACAGCTATAACGGCACACATCTGGGAGGTGCGGTTTTTTTAATCGATGGATAATTAAAAAATTCGATGCCCGTCTTTTTTTTGTTTACACTCAATATTGAGTTAGCAATGAGAGTGTAGAGTTTAAACCGAAAAATCAAATAATCTGCGGAGGTCTAACTTTTTTAAAATGTTTCCCACGAGCAGTAGATTACGAATCTGACCTTAAAATTTCTTTACACTCAATGGTTGTTGCACAAAAATGTAAAGTATACGGGTTTTTTACTCTTTGCTTGTTTTCAGCTTATCTACGTCAATTTTGGTTTCTCTGCAATCCAATTGGTTTTATAATGTAGAGGGTTACAAAATCTCGAGTAGCCATTTTTTTATCTATTCTAACGCAATATTTCTTGATCTGTGATCGTTTTAGTGTAAAGGGTTCGAGACGAAAAACGACATTTCTTCAACTACTCCACTAAGTAGGCGGAACATGCTAATTATGCTTAAACAGTGCCCTGAACTCAGCGTTACAGATCCCAGTTTATTTCGTTTCTATAAACCCGATATTGCGGTATTAGCATAAGTGTAAAGTTTACACTGAGAAGCATTTTTGCGCCCAGAGCGTCGTAGATGATGGATTTTTTAAAAATGTTCTCCATAAGGTCAGAATAACGAATCTGACCTTTAAACTTCTCTACAGCCAGTGTTTGTTGAGGTGTGAAGAGGTGAACTTTGAATTATATCTACATCTATTTTCTAATGCTGATAGATAACTCCGTATTGCATATTTTCGGTCATATTTTTCTTATTTCAGAGGTTTTTGACTCGTCTTTAATAAATAATAATTTTTATTATCATAAGTGCACTATTCTTAAACTTTAGTGGAATGATGAATATTTTTCTATTATTCACTAAGTATTAAAATCTGCCGATATGTCGAGTTGGCACAGTGGCTCAAGCATCCGTTCTCGCATGCAGATTTTGAAAAAGACTAATGGATTCGAATCTTCTGAATGCTGACTTTTTTCATTTTTTAATTCTTCTGGCAAAACCATGCACTTCATTTGACTTATTCATCTATTCACTTTTTCTTTTTTTGAATTTCGCCTTTAGTTCTCGAATGCGAGTGTAAAGGGCGCGAAAATCTGGGGGTAAAAAGACACATTCTAGTCGAGTTTTCGACTTGTTTATGCCTGCCAACAACTCCGCTTATGAGATTTTAGAAATTTTTTCTGACTGAAATTTACTAGGAATCAAGGGCTATCCTGTGCTCTCCAGCAAACTTTTCTAGAATTAATGCACAATTAGTACCAGGGATTTAAACTTTACACTCTAGTGGATGAGTTAAAACAGATTTTGTCCGAATGAGTTTGGATAAATTGAATAAGATAGAAATAAGGTAACTTCTAAGGGCTGCACATCAAAGCAAGCCGCGTTCGAAAAAACGTAATATTGTGTTATTTATGGGGGTGTAAAGTTCGAAATCTGAGATGTACAATGGGCGAAAAATAGGTTTTTTCGTATTTTGATTGGTACATCATATCAAATATTTTGCGATACATAAGTTGGGCACATACAAACGTACTACAATCAAAGGGCTACAAACTGGCGCGAACCGAATTTATTCACACTCAATGGGGCGTTAGGTTTAGATTTTTAAAGTTTACAATGTGGTGGACAATGGAAAATACAGCTTTGTCCATTTTTTTGTTTGCCACTTTCTCTGTTCAGAAGTCGTGCAATGTCGAATAGGATAAAAATAGGGTACTTTCTAAGGGGTACGCGTGCAGCAAATTGCGTTTGTTTACATCACAGCTTTTTTGGTAAATCTAAAGTCAAAATAATGGGGGAGTTTAACGTGTTTCTGCCTTGTATTTTCTGCCAAGTTCTGGGTTGTGAGTCTGGACATAATCTCAAGTCTAAAAATTAACCAGAAACCACATGTGATATGCCAGGTTTTTGCACTCAACAGTGCTGTAAAGTTGTTTACATCTGATTTTTATTTGTCCTCGGTCCATTGTCTTGACTTAATTTTTTCATAAATGTTGATCGTAATATCACAGTAATATCAGAATTACGAATCCAACTGAAATTTTCTTAACACTCTGTAGTTGTGTAAAGTTTACACTGCATATTAACTTTAGTTCTAGAGCCTTGCGGAAGTTTAATGTTCTTTGAATATTCTACGTAAAATCAGAATTGGGAATCTGACTGTTAGTTTTCTCTACACTTAGTAGTTATGTAAAGTTTGCACTATTCAATTTGTTGTTAATATGTTGTTTATACTACAAATTTATTTTACTTCCAAAATCTGAGCGTTAGTGTTTCTTACACTTGATATTTGTGCAAAGTTTATGCTAAAAAACTTTGATCTGTTCAAATAATGTAAGGTTGTCTTGTTTAAAAAGGATAATGCGGATGTTCAGAGGCGGATTTAGGGGGGGCAGGGGGCGGCCGCCCCCCTTCCATTGGCCCTAAATGTAGCGCAAAATTAAGGATTTTTTGAGCGATTTTCAGCGATTTTCTGGTTAAAACGGCTAATTTTTCCGCCCAAGTCAGGGTTCCCCCTTAGAGGTACTGCCCTCCCTTAGGAGAATCTGGATCCGCCACTGCTGATGTTAAGAACAATATTGTTTCCGCGTTCTTGGACTGCTGTCATTATTGTGGTATGCTACTGTATGTGTTTCCTGATTGATGTACTAAAAATCATGCTAATTAAAAGTAGGGTACTAGCAAAGAAAAATGCTCCGATGGAACAAAAAAGATGAATATAGCTTGGAATATGGATTATTAAGGATGTAAAAGGGAGGGGACTAGGAAAAATATACTTAAAGTCGCAAAATCTGCTGAAAATCATACTTTCTCTAAGCAACAGAAAAAAGGAATCGAAGTATATTCTGTGGCCTCTAAAAAGTGTCTTTTTTAAATAATGTTCAAAGTTTCAGATTTTCAGATAAGAGTGTATAACGGAAATCTGTAATGTTTATTCTTCTTTAAATTGCTGGCAAGTAGCAACGCTGACTTAGCTTCGTATCCTGATCGATAAGAACACTAAGTGGTACTGTATTTAAAGTTGTTTTATTTTGTTTTGAGCATTAAAGCAAGCAAAGCAGGGGCTCATTGGTTAGTGCACACAATTCTTGAGGGCATACTAGTATACCTACATTTAGTCTGTTTCAAGTCAAGTTGAGTGTTTCCTACTGGTGCCAAACCATTCATTCAATTGGCTTAGAAAGACTGTTAGCTTACTCAACATCATTTCCCATGGCTACTGTGTAGCTAATGTGCTGCTTTTTCAATCATTTTATGGTTAAATATTTATTTTAAACTGTTGGCCTCAGAATATACTTCGATTTTTTCTGTTGCTTAGAGAAAGTATGATTTTCAGCAGATTTTGCGACTTTTTAGGTATATTTTTCCTAGTCCCATCCTTTTTTACATCCTTAATGATCCACATTCCAAGTATATTCATCTTTTTTGTTCCATCGGAGCATTTTTCTTTGCTAGTAGCTTTATCTATTCGTTTGTGTTGCTCTGCATTAGGCTCAGCCACCTGTAGCTCTTCTGCATAGAAGGCACCTGTTATTGGTTAACCCAAGAGATTGTCTAATTTATATGATTCAGGACAGCTGTTTGATACCTCCTTAATTTGAAATAACTCAGCAGTGCATGTATGTTTACTTGCTTTTGTGAAGCTTTTTCTTCAGTGTTGTTATCCGCACTATTTCACCAATTTTCAATGGCTGCTCAACATCACATTCCCTTTCTTTTCTTAACATGAATGCTATTAATTCCCCAATATTTTCAGAGTCCACATAATTTGGGGTATATTGTCAAGACTTCTATGTGAGGTGTTGTTATAACTTTCGATAGTATTTTGGTGTACTCTAGTCCAGTTCTGATTGGAATAATTGGTCATGAATTTCATCAATTTATCTCAAAATGTTCTATGTAAACGTTCTACAAAATCGGCTTTAATTTCAGGGCTGCTTGTTAGTATATGATTTATTGAGTGTGACTTTAGTAAGCTATTTAACTCGCCTTTGAACTCATTACCATGATCACTTCTTATGGCTTGTGGAACAGCCTGTTGCAGAATTTTTTGAAGGCTCATGATGCGGTTTTAGCGCACTTTTATTTGTCATTGCACTGTCCATGCGGCGCTCGGGTGGAACACATCGAGAGCATACGTGGACAGCAAGAAAATTCTGGGGGAGGGGGGTGCCAGATTTTTTCGAGAGGTCAAAAAATAGCCTTAAAAATGGTGGTATGACGTAAAAACACCATTTTTCGACCTTTCTCATCAAGCAATATCCATTGGCATCAAAACATTGCGAAAAAACGAAAAATTTTCAAAAATTGAAGTATGGGGGTATTTTGATTTCTGGGGGTAGTTTGGTTTCTCGGGGCGGGGGGGGTGGCATACCCCCAACTCCCCCCACGCCCAGGTGCATACCCGGTCCTAGGCTTTTGGGGGCCCTGTGCAAAGAAACAATTTGGTGGCCCCTTGGTCTTGTGGCGGAAAACCACGAATATGAACATGAGGCTAAACCATGGTTCATGACTTTAAAAGTATCTGCTTTCATTGTACTACAAGTTATTAATCTGTTTCATCCTAGACGGTGAATCCAGAATTTTTGTGGGGACAGCATCCCAACTTTTCCTCAAAGAGTCAAAAATTTTTACAACTTCGGTATTTATGTACAAAAAGCGGATTTCGCCATTTTATATTTTTTGTTCAAAATTATTTATTGTGCAAGATTCGAAAACTGCTAGAATTCTAAACAAGTTTCGCGAAAATTCTGAGTCGGAAAATTTCTTAGATATATATGTGTATGATGCGGAAGGATGTTTTGTGCCACATGAACCTTCTAGATTTAGGTCGATAACTTAAGAGTCAAATGATCTTGACAACTAAGTTAGGCCAGAAGTTTTGATTTAGAGTTTCTTAAAAAAATAAATATATACTATATTTTAATCGCAAAAAACATGTCGTCTCAAAAACAGCCACGCTTCAACATTCATTTAAGCTCCATTCTACTAAAAACTTATTCATTTCCTTTTACTCAATTCTGGTCATTGCATTGAAAAACAATACAGAAAATGAATAATCCTGCGCTGGCGTCATGAAACTTTGTCATATTCACGATGTCTTATTCAAAATTGAGCATTCAAAAGACAGAAATTATACAAAAACGATAAATCTGGCGCGGAGCTCCGATTCCATCCCAACTTTGGTTATTTGCTGAATGGAAGCGTTAAGAAATGCGCTCGGACGATTATGGCGACCGCCCATTATCCACTAAATTCTTCCTTGCTCGGTGTTTCAGGGACCCTCGGGGGCCCCCAAAGCCCCAGGGCCCTGTGCGGTTACACACTTAGCGCATGCTTAAGACCGGGCCTGCCCAGGTGTGATCAAGAGCCATTAAAATATAGCGATTCCTGAAATTCTTATTCTGAAAATCTCTCAAGTCTAACAAATCTACATCCCACAATATATTTGGCCCAACTACAATGATTGCTCGGCGCTGAAACCGTTTTTAATAGGTTTATGTAACCGATAAATGAACTGATTTCTTAAAAAGGATTTGATTTGTTTGGAGATTTCTTTGACACTTGCTGCAATAGTAAGAAGTCATCAATACGAGAAAGAAGCAAAAAGAAATAAAGGAAAAGAAATAATGAGGAAAAAGAAAGAAAAATATTAAAAATAGAATGAAAAAATAAATAACAAAGCAAATATTGAAAAAAGAAGAAAGAAAGGACAGATATAGAGGTGCGTGAATCATGCTATTAGTGAAAAGAAACAAAAAGGATACGTAAAATAGCACAAGTGTACCTAAAAATAATTATATTATGAGAGATTACATGTTTTATAGAGGCGCAAAAGTCTAAATGAAACAGAAAAAGTAGGCAGGATTATAAAACGAAAATTTACATCAAAAAGGTAAGGAAAAAGAAGAAAGAAAAAAACAAAAAAAACCAGAAGAAGAAGAAGAAGAAAAAGAAGAAAAAACGTAGAAGAGTAAAGAGAAGAAAAAAACGAAAAATCATAAATAGACGCGGTCATCAGAGAAGAACTAGGTTGCTACAGTTTCGTGCCTTTAATCCTCTGACTGTCACTGCAACCTAGCGGCACCAGTATAGGCGGCTAGACTGCCTCTCATCGTTAAAAGAAAAATTAATTAATTGAATAAATAAATTAACAAATTAACATTATAGATACTATAAATATTATGATATATAAAAAAGAAACATTAATAGAGAATATATAAATAATTAAAAATAAATGGAATAATAAATAATAAAAACATTGTTAACCTACACGTGAAATACTGCCGTAACTGGCCTGTTCAATCACGTGAGGAAACACAACGAGTAAATAGATAGCGAGAGCAAGACAGGAATATAAAATCTACATCGATGTGCCTGAATACTATGTTTCTTATTTCTCCTGTAAATGCGGCTGGACTTTTTACATTAGTCTATTGTTTTTTATACTATCCATTGTTTATAATTTCAGTGGACACTTGTACTAATATTTATAGCCAATTTTATAGAAAAACGTTCCAAACTTCACAAAAAGGTTCCGAACTTTACAAAAAATGTTCTAACTTTACAGAAATTTTCAAATTTTACAAACTTCCTATGTTATAGCGTGTAATACATGTTCCAAACTTTACAAAAAATGTTCCAGACTGTACAAAAAAGTGTTCAAACTTTACAAAAAAATGTTTTTAGAACTTTACAAATTTGTTGTGCCTATTAGTCAATGTCCGGGCCAACACTGCGAGGAGCTTGGCACAATGGTGGGTCATATTTTCAATTACATATATTAAATCATAGCTTCAGGAGCCCTGTTGCTCTCACTAGAGAAGAAAAATACTGGACCTTCAAAATTGGAAACCAGTACAATGGTTTCATATATCTAGTGTGACTGTCAATATACCATCCGAGATTACTTTTCTTTCAACGTATATGTATGGCAGTCCTTGCTTTTGTTGAACATATGTCCACATGTGATTATCGGGTTGCATTCTGAATCCTATATTTTTACCTCCTTGTGCTTCATGAGAATCGAGCGCATGTGTATCCTGATCAAAAGACAACCGGTTTACTTTATTCATCAATCCTTTACCGCTGATTTTCATGTTTTTGCTTAGGTCATCAACAGCTATATATGTTTTTGCAGCTAAACAGCGCATGACTGTTCCTCGAAACTCTCTTTTAAGAGTCCAGGAGTTCGTTTAGTGGCCTTTGATGTTACAAACCACTTCCTCTAAACTTCTTCAAATTCACCCTGCAGCTCAGGTTTTACTAAATCTAACAGATTTTCTGCATATAATGCTAAATATATGCTGTATGTGTCTGTCTGCATACACTGGTAATCCGAAATGTTAAAATATTTCAACAGCACATCATGAAAGAACTGTGACATTCGGATTTTTGCCCAATTGTAGACTGAGAGTCCAACAACTATAGGCAAGTCTAAAACAATTTCCTTCTTGAGCATGTTAACTTCATAACAGTTGGTTGTAATGAATTTCACCTTTTTCACAAATGGGCAAAACGCTTCAGCTGATTTCTCATAATCAGCATAAAACAAATCCACGTGTTGCTCCTTATTTGTTAAGGTTTTGCCATATCCTGTATTGCCTAACAATTTGAAAGTATTGGCAATCATGACCAATTCTGGATCCGCATCACCTTCTTGTCTATGTTTGGTGACTGTGTCTCTAAAATTTCAAAAAGTCTTGACTTGTCATGCTGAATAACATCAAAAATTTTCTCCAGCACAAGTCCATGTTGAACTAAGAACCTAATTATTTCTGTAGAAATGAGAATCTCTTTTCGAAAATAACTGCTAATTAGATTTTGTTGGGGCTTTTTCAGCAAACCATTTTTCTCCGCATATTCTTTCATCAGAGGACCTATACCCCTCTGCTAATCTCTATATGCTTTATAATTGGCGTAAAATAGGCACATTGGGGTTTCAAATCTTCAGGGGTGTAAATATTTACTTTTGCAAATCCGAAGACTGGACCATCTAAAATTGATTGGATCATTTAATTCTCACTAACCCAAGTTTTTGCATAAGATTTCCTTACTGGTCGAGTTTTAAAATACTCTTCTCTGATAGAGTGCCACTCACACTCCCATATATGTTCCAAATTATAGCCTAATGATGTTATGTAGGCTTCTTTTGTTTGAATCCATGAACGCGCTTCTTCAGGATCCTTTTTTTATTTCTTTGTCCTGCCAGGCAGATGTGGCAGTGGTAATAACAACCATAAAATTCATATACTGTATGTGTATCTGCGCAAAATCCGTCAACAAGTAAGCAGGCGGGTCCTACACTTTTTTCCTTATCATTACCACAATGTTTAATGTGATGTCCTATCCTCTGACTCTCATGTTCAAAATATTCTACAGATTTTGGTTTAGAAGCGCTAGCCTTATGACATTTATTCTTTTTTCTAGCACCCAATAATTGTGATAACCAGTAGGTGTGTCCATAGACTGTGCCCAGAGTTATAAAGCATCAAAACCGAGGCCTATTATAGCTTTCACTGCTTCGGCAGGGTTATTTCTTATGAATGTTCGATCTTTTATTGCTAGTCGAGTCATTACCATAGATAAGTCACCGCACATACTAGATTTTAAAGTATAATAAATTTATTTAGAATTTTCCGAAAATAGTGAGAATTTGGTTTCAGGAATGCTTTTGAAAAGGTAGTGCTCAATGACACCGGGTAATCACATTGCTTCCCTAAAAATATCTATTTGATATTGTATTTGCCCGAGTTGGAGCCAAGACAAGTAAGTTGAGTGCAGAATTTGAATAGCCTGGTCTTTAGGATAATTAGTTTATTAAAGAGCCTTTTTTTGCGTCTAACATCGGTTTTTTGCTCTTCAATGTAGCTTTCACTTATCGTTATTTTTTCATCAAGGCTTAGAAAAATAGCTTAAAGTTTGATAAAAGTTGGCACTTTGTTTTTGTTGAATTATTTTAAGATGAGGTAGAAGTTGTGTGACAAGCTGATCAGGATTGCTGTTTATAAAACATTGGGGACCAAAGCCTGGGACGTGTGTGTGCACTGCACAAGATATGGGCTGATGCTGGGCAACAAATTGGAATTTTTTCTGAGTTTTCTGCAAGCTCTTTAATCAAAAGAGCCTCAAAGTCGTAAACTGCAAAGAAAGGACAGAATTGTTGATTAATAGGAATATGTATTTCATTTTCAGAAAGCTCTTCAGAAATCGTTTTCTTCAGCTGACATATTCCACCAGGGATATTATGTTTGGTTTTACCATGTCTGCAGTGGTTTTTAGTATGGTCTTTAATAATTCAGCTTTATGAAATGGACGACTGCATGTGAGACATATGTACCGGCTTGCATACTGATCGAGATTTAAAATGTAAATATAGTGAGCTTGTCTAGAATTGGTGTAAGAAATTTCAAGATTTAATGGTTTTTCATACTTTCGACTACATTCTTCCAACAGACAGCTGACTGCTTGTCTGCATCTATATTAAAACACTGAATGTCTACTTGAAACAATTTTTCCAAGCATCTTCAAGTCTGTGTATGGCACACCAGTAAAATTCGAACAGTTGATTGATCATTTTTCTTTTTAGAATATTGAACAAAAAGTTTATAAACATTATCTGAATCAAAACTTCCAAAAATGCCTTGTGCCAAACAGCGGAAGAAGCAGAGATTGTCTCTAAAACTATTTCTATTAAGGTATTGAGTCAGAATATGTCGCTTATAGGCAATATTTTCTGTCAGTTCTGTATCTGTACTACCACTCACGGCGTAACAAAAAAGTCGAGGTTGGTTATAGCCTGTAGTCCCCATTTTGTATCTGGGCGACCAAAATTTCTCCTCAATGTCTATAAGCTCCAGTTTTTTAACTAAGCCTTTAATATCATTACCATTTGTCATTAAGAAAGGGGTTCCCAGAAGCGTGAAGTTATTTTGACATGCATACCAATAATTGCTAGCTCCAGTTTCACGATTTTTAAGAAAACAGACCATTTGCTGAATCAACTCGGAAAGTTTCTTTTTTATTCTAGAGAATGTCTGTAAGCATATCTAAGTAATTACCTGTTCCCCATCTATCGTTATATGCATGATCGAGCATATTGTTCACAGTTTTGGTAGTCTGAATGAGTCGCCAATACCTCCTCACTTACTCCCTGATATCCTCAGGGTAGTCGGAAAAATCCTCTGGAAGAAGCTTGTCCTCAGGAATTAGTGCAACTGGTTCATCTCTCTCAATCGACTGAATGATGGGCTTATTAGGTCTTACTTTCAAGCATGTCTTAAGATGCGTGTGAGAAAATAAATCCTCATTTGATTCAAATGTTTGGTCACAATACATAGATTTACATGTAATGTTTTTCATCTCAAATTGATTAACTAAATTTCTCCTAAATTTGAAAAGAGAGGCATAGGAAGGACATTTAAATCTGGATCCTAAATGTGCAGAATTCGCATGCTCTGCTAGCCTATTTTGATATGTAAAGAATTTATTACATACAGTACAAAGGTGCAGCTTACGCTTCAGAAGCCGCAATTGGTTTAAACCAACATCAAAAAGATCACTGGCATCTGCCAGTGGAAGCCTGTAATCAGCCCCTCTGACACTAAGATCTGCAGAAGTTCGACCATATCTGCCATACTTCTTCAAAGAAAATTTTTATAAGCTTTGTAAGGAAATTTCCATAAACTTTGTAAAAAAATTCATATTTATAAACTTTGCTAGAAAATCCATATTTATAGACTTTCTAAGCACCACCAAAACATGCATGAACACGTCTAAGCATGTTTGAACATGTTTGGCATATTTAAGACTGAGTGGCAGTAGTAGCAAGAGCGACCACTGCTTATAAGTATTGTTATTTGATACGTAGGTGTGTTAGGAGAAAACACACAACACGCTTGCTGTGTTGATGTGTTGGGGTGGACCCCTCCCTCCCCTTCCTGCTCACGGGCATGGACCAGCAAGTCATATACACCATAGGCCTAGCTTACACTAGCTCGGCTTACATTACAACTTAATTTAGATTTAGTTTAGGTATAATCCTATTTTACACTAGAGCCTAATGAAGAGTTAGTCTAAGTTTAATCCTAGGTTACACTAACTTCAGGTTTAGTCTTAGTTTAATCCCAGTTTACACTAGCTCGGCTTAGTTTACAACTAGTTAAGGTTTAGTCTATGTTTAATCCTAGTCTACACTTAGTTAAGGCTTAGTCTAGGTTTAATCCTAGTTTATACTTAGGCTCGACACTAGGCCAATTTTGACCTTCCCATTCTTATTCTGAGGGGTGGGGTGAAAATTTTCAAAGGGAAAATGGTCTTTAAAGTGGTCTTTTGCATACGTGGGCAGGTAAAAGATAATTCTGGGGGGTGCAAGATTTTTCGAAGGTCAAAAAAATGGCCCTAAAAAAAGTGTGGTATGGCGATAAAAACACCGTTTTTCGTCGTTTCATCATCAGAGTACTATCCATTGGCATCAAAAAATTGCGAAAAATGAAAAAAATTTTCAAAAATTCAATTCTGGGGGGAGGGTATTTCGATTTCTGAGGGGGGATATTTTGGCTTCTGGTGGGTGCATACCCCCCGAACCCCCACGCCTAGGTGTGGTCGTATGGCGAAAAAAACACCATTTTTCGACGTTTCTCATTGAGCATTATCCAATGGCATCGAAAAATCGCTAAAAAAGCCAAAAAAAATTTCAAAATTTGAATTTTGGGCGGTTATTTTGATTTCTGGGAGGTATTTCAACTTCTGGGGGGTGCATACCCCCAAACCCCCTCTCCTACGCCCACGGGTGCTCCCGCTCCTCGACTATCCTTAACCACTGTATATCCTTAATTATTGCCTATCCTTAACCATTGCCCATCTCATAACACGGGTGCCAGACTCATGGAGCCTACCTCCTCTGCTATAACACTGTATATGTTGCGGCATCGGGGACAGACTATGGGTGGAACCGACCTCCTATCCTTAACGATTGCCTGTT
>JAVLUZ010000082.1:17652-44784 GCA_036768485.1 Mermis nigrescens | reverse complement strand
CTATGTCTTTTGGATTCTAGAAGTTCTCTCTATTGAGATGTTCCTAAAATGTACTAAAATATACATATACAAATCATAATTTAATTTGATTACAAACTCCTAAACTTATTGTAGAGGGTTAATTAATCATACCTTGAAAATTTTTAAGTGGGTAATGAAAATTTGAGCGTGATCAAAATAAATTAAGTTATCAAATAATTAAATTATCAAACTTACACGAATTTATAAAATCTTATCGACTTCAATAAATATGAAAACTAATAACTTCAGTGCGCTCGGTTTTGTTATACATTCGACCATTAAGGTCTGTTTTATTGTACCGATAGATCTATCACATCTAAGTTTTTATTACTGAGCGCTTTCGAATTTTGGATTCCAGCTTGTTTGTGATAAAATCCTTCAACATGGAAGCAAAGTACGAATGTTTTGACTATAATTTTTCTTTATATTTTATTTATTCTTTTTAATAAATTTATATTTATTGAAATAGCTGAGTAAAGAAATCAAGAAATTTAATTTTATCTGGACATTTTTCATCGTTGGTTTTTAAATATTTTTTTCGTTTCTCAATTTTTTTATTTTTCAAATTTTTCTTCGTTTTGTACTGAAATTAATTTCCGAATACGGCTTTAGTGAGTCAAGAAAGTACAAGCGACGTATGCTGCCAATTTAACAACGTCGGCGACGAAATAGTAGAAAAGCTGGTGAACTGGACCAAACACCTTCCCATCTATAATGATCTTCCGGTGGACGCCTTCAGTCAGCTGCTGACTAAACGATGGGCGGAGCTTATTCTGCTAAGCTCTGCCTTTTATCTTTCCGACAAAGCCCCTTTGTGTGTCGATGCGACTGATAAGGCCGTTCCTAATCAGACGATATCGCAGGTTGTCCCATCTTCGGAGTTATTAACATCGGATAATAATCCGACCAATGGAAATAGCCATATTAATGATATTAACCAATCGCGTTGCGACGAAGTCGGGTCTACTGAATTATTATTCGACGAAGCTGTGTGCGCGGCCAGCCAATTGCTGCTCGACCTGAGCCAAAGAGGCGTGGCAAGGTTCAATACTATTGGTCGGCGGTCGTTGACCACGTTTTCGTTGCAAGACCACGCGACAAACCTTAAATCGTTATGTCGCCGATTACGGCATTACACTGGTGATAGTTTAGGCGACGAATTCGTCGAACAAGAAGCCGGTCATCTTGTTCTGAAATTTACTCAGCTTGTTGCTTCGTTAAAACGCCTGAATTTGAGTCGGGAAGCGTACGTCTGCTTGAAAGCGATCGTGCTGCTAAATCAAGGTGAAAGTAAAACAAATTTCCTTAATCATAGTAAAGAATTTTTATTTTTAATTTTTATAATATTATTACAAATTATTTGTATCTTGATTAATAAATACTTGATAACTAAATAAATAATATTGATAATTTATTGATATACGATATTCACAATAAAGTAATATCTATAAGTTGAATCTTTATAGCGAGAAAAGCACAAGCATTACCTGTCTGACTAGGGAACTTCAAACAATGTGTTGGAATTATAAAAAATTAATTAGGAAGTCGTCTATACGTCAGAAAGGTAAGAAAGAAAATAGGAAGGCGGGGGAAAGGAAAAATGAATAGATTTACATGGGTGGGCCGAAAAAAGGTTGCGTCCCACAATACACCATGACTGCAATTATTGACGTAGAGTTTTTAGACCAGCTGCATTATTCAGATAAACATGTCTTTGTTTAAACTGTGTAGAAATTTTAGTCAAATTCCAGGTATTCATGAGCTGTGACGATTTGTTAACTTGCACATCACTTTCAAACCCCAGAGTTTCTGCGCTATATCACATTACTTTTTTTGGTATCCTTTTTTTGACAATATATACAGTCAAAAATTAAATAACAAATTGTTCAAATTACAAGAAAAGATATGCGTCCAGCTAAGTGTAAAGCTTCAAGATATCGTCAAAACAGGGAACGAATTGATGACAGAACCAATAAGGGTTTTAGTGTTTAAATAATATTAAAGTAGGCTGTAAGCGAATCGCGCCAGCGCCAGAACTATTGACATAATAATGGTTGTAATTTTTCTTACAGGTTTATGGAAAATATTTTGTTCTATGTGATGTCGCTGTTCTTAGACTTTTGTGCTCATACCAGCCGAAGTTATGACATGTCAAATCGGAATCAAGCTTTTTCGGCCACCCTTAAATGAATAAAAATAAAACTAATAAAATTATAATAAAGAAATTATTAGGTAGATAAATAAATTACAAAATAGATAATAATACATGATAAATGAATAAAATGAGATAAGAAGAAAAAGAATAAGCATAGTGATTTTAAACTTATTTTGCATATTATTTAGCGCAAAAATTGATTACTGTCTACATATTGAGCCTAAAGAACGCAGATTAAGCACTCGAGATCAATCTTTTGTATAATCTAATCACATTTTTCATTTACCTCTTTTTGTGACTATAGTCTGTTTCACACAAGTTTCGGCATGAATTTCAAAAATTATTTTCGACAATAAGCCGACAAATTGCGATTATAGCATTAATTTGATATATAATTATCGTAATCGATCGGCTTACTTTCGAAAAAATTTTTGAAATTCATGCCCAAACTTATGTGAAACAGACTATAAATAAGCATCGTTTTGTTTGAAAATTAGAAAATAGTTTCTTTGAGGGCGTTTATGTTAGATCGAGTTCATTAGCACAATATCCTTTATTCTCAGATTCTCTTTGCATACACTGCGTTTTCAGTACACAACAATGAATTTTTTGGTTAATCTTAAGAAATACAAGGAACCAGACATTGACACATATTTCATTGAAAAGAGCGTAAAATTCTCTAGCTATTTACAGGAAAAATTTTCAAAATATATTGAAATCACAAAGAATAATGAATGAAAACGTCTAAACCTACAGTAATTTTCCAATATGGCTGCCTACATGGCCAAAATTGAAAAATGCGAATTCTCTATCAAATCAGGCGAGTGAGTAATCATTTAAAAGCTCTTTTTACAGGCTTTTTGAATTGGGCTCAAACCATCATAATATACAGTCTATGGCGTGTAATAAGCATAGCTTATGGGGCAGCCATATTGGAAAAAATTTAAAATGCGTTAGTACAGTGAAGGGCGGGCTTAGAAGAAAAACCAAAAAATGAAGATTTTAGAGGATGTTGGAACGCAACTATTTTGCCAGTTTCCAGCATAATATCACAAACTGGTGAGAAATGAGGCCATGTTCAAATTTCAGCCATTTTTTGCTATGTGGCTTACTGTAGCTATGAAAAATCGAAAGTTTTTCTGTCAAAATAGTTTCATTTTTTTATTTTGCATCCAGAAAACTTAACTTTTTTGATATCGATCTGGCGATTCTTGAGATTAACTCAAAAAACTATGTCTGACACTTAATCTTCATTAGTGGTTTTGAGTGGTTTCACACTAAGTTATGTTTATTAACTAATAGATTAGCATAGAAGCAACTGTGTCAATTAAAAGATATATCATTTGAAAGGAAATTTAATTCTCTTCAACATATTTGCTCAGTCATTTACCCATCTTAAAGCTATGCAATGCTGCATTTGCAAATGTAAAATTTTTTCTAAAATCAGTGAAAACGCTGTGCATAGTTGCGAAAGCTGTCAAATTTTTCGAATCTAGGATACAAATTATTTCAGCCCTCTATGTGCGTAATTTTAGCTTAAATGCGCATCATAACTTCTCACTTTCTTGTGTAACACGGTATTCTCTGCCTATGAGGGTTTTACTCGCAAATAAGCGGGGGGGGGGGGTTTGGGGCGTTTAGACCCCAGAATCCGTGCAAACCCCTCAAAAATCGAAAGATCCCCCAGACACGAATTTTTGGCATATTTGTGGATTTTTGCTGGTTTTACACCACCCAGACCCCGTCCCCAGAATTTGGCTGATACAGTAAATTTTCTATTGTATTGCTTATGCTCATGTTATTTAACATACAATCAAGCAAAGCTATATATTTTTTTCGGCACTTGTAGATTAAGCGCATAAAATAAATCATCTCTACAACACCATAACTCTTCAATTAGAAGTGATAGTTGAATGCGGTTTGATTTTAAATTAATTTTATTCCTTAATTACTCTGTTTTATTTTTATTTTTATTTTTATTAGATGAGTCTGCAGTGGATAACGCTCTTTTATCGTCGGTGCTGCGCTCATGCATATTTTAAGCTGCAGGTTGTTGCATACATATAAGGTACGGGGGATAGGAATCTCAAACCAAAGTTCGTTGCCCTCCCATCCCCCAAAGCGAGAAAACTTTTTGCTTCCTTCATCCCCGCCATTTTAGGCCAAATTTGCATTTTGGTAACTTTTAGCTGATTTTTAATTTTTGGTTGAAAATCGAAAGTCATCCTCCCCTAAGAAGGGTTAGGGCCCCTAACCCTAAATTTTGAGCTGTAATATGCGAGCCGAAATCTGCAAGTTTTGATGATAAGTTGATTGTTTGCTAATAGCCAAAGATACCGTAATGCAAAGAAGCTCGTGATAATCAAGACATTAGAGCAATAAACTTGGTATATTACTAAGAAAGCAACAAAAGTCTCACAGATGCTTTGACAATAAAAGAAACGACCATCCTGAATATAAAAAAATTTTTTCGCTCTTGCGAAGATTTTTCAGATGATCTTCGCACATACAAATGTACAAAAAAACATCTTTTAAGAACCAGTCATTATCACTACCATAAGTAAAATCCTTTTTTGTAAACCAAAGACTCTTAAAATTATTATTCTCCTCTTTTATTAATATTATTAATCAGTATTAGGAATTATTATTTTTACTGCGTATAATTGATTATTTTTTATTTTGTAACTATTTGCTGGATCTATTTGCGCTTCTAGGCGAGTCTTTGGTCGATCAAAAGGTGACACTTTTACAAGATCAATTCATAAAACTGCTTCGCATTCATCTGAGCCAAGCCGAAATGTTACCAAAATTGACCGATATTTTAGCATGGCTGCCCACGCTGCAATCAGCGGCTCATGTTTTACTTAACAGCAAAATGCTCTACGTGCCTTTTATACTGTGTCAACGAGAAGTCGAGACGTGCCTTTAGAAAAAACGCAAGGCGATGTTCTTAATGAAAGAAAATCGTGCTGTGCTAATATTTTATTTTAGTTTCCTGTACTTGTTCATTAGAGTACGAAAACTGGATAATAGTGTACGATACACAGGGTGGGCGAAAACAACACCCATTCTTTTCTATACGAGTCGAATAATTACAATGAACGTGATTTTTGCTTAAATTACACAAAATAGCAGCTTATATCGATCTTAGGTCGAAAAATTCGGAAGAAAAATGCCGAAAATATCTATTGTAAAAAGATACAGTAAGCGCGAGTGTAAACAGCTTTGCCCTTCACCGAAAAAGCAGTCCTCTTTACAATTCTAATGCAAATACGATAAGCAAAAAAGCCCCTGTTGACAAGTGCATTTGTTGGTCTACCTATAATTGCACAGGTTTTGTAATTGATAATTGATGAATGAAAAACAATTGAATCAAATATAATATTTTTATGAAAAATTTATAGTGCATCTAGATTATTTGCCTTTTTAATTGCTTACGGGTATTAAACAACTCCGTATTACATATTATTGCTGACGTGTATTATATGACATGCTGGACTAGTATTTCTTTCTGATCTTTCTCTTTTTTCATCTATCCACAAGTAAAGAGAAAAAAGGGAAAATCTTACTATCAAAAAAGACCGAAATCGGCATCAGAACGGGCAACATTTTTTCGCTATAATTATTTATATACGTCTGAAAAAGTACAAATTTCTCTTCTATTTTACATTTTCGCACCTTTTTGAATCTTTACCTCTTATGTGCCGCGAGCGAAAAAGGAATTACTAGTAAAATGTTTTTGCAAATTTCTCGTTCGGCTCAAAGTCAATATTGGTCGAAATTTCGGAGTCTCAAATACATTTAATGAGTCATGTCTTCTTGATCAATATCATATCTATGGTCACATTCCCCCTATCAAAGAAATTGTTAATCGTTTAAACGCAAAAACCCTCAGAATGAAGAAATTATTTATCAATTTTGCAGCGTTCCTGCTATGGTTCTTGATGGTAAGTATACAATATCAAGTACTGATAGTGACTGACCACTAGAATGCCCGGTGGACCTCGTTCAGATTGGCTGGGCCTCAATTTTTCCCTAAGTTATTTAATAATTAAGTTTTCTTGCAAAAATTTTTGATAAAAGTTTATGGAACTGGACGAGAAGCGTTGCTAAAGGTTCATCACTCTTGAGTGGATATATTTAAAGCACGCTTTTTAGCCTATGTCTTTCAATACTCTGCTCTATTTTACGATGGAAATAAAAGCAAACGTGATAGTAAGCGTTTGTGGGGATTAAAATATATCTTAAACGTTTGTTTATGTCTTTATCCGAATTGGCATTATTGCTATAACGTGTCGCATTCACCAAACCGTTCGCTTGCGAATTTATTAAAGATTATTGCGTTTTAAAATATGATAATAATTGATATTCAGCAGGTCTACGTTTTATGTAGTCATAAGCATACGTGGGCAGCAAGAAAATTCTGGGGATTGGTGGGTCAGGATGAGTAAAATCGCCGAAAATGTTAGTAAAAATAGAATTCTGGGGGTCTACAGTAATCTGGGGGGAAGATGTTCAACTTCTCGGGAGGAGGGGTGCATACCCCCCACGCCCATGTGTGTTCATAAGATGAGCAGCTTTGAAAATTATAATGCCGTCATTTCGCCGGTGAATATTTTCCGTTGCGATTGTTTTTTATTTTATCTATTGAAAAAGGGTAAATAAGTAATTTTGTCGATACATTGCTACAATCACGTAGGCCTTTGTTTTATGGACACACAGGGGACCTAGCATATCCCCTTGCTGGCTAACTTGAGGTTCTCAAGTTCGGTCGACTCGTGTGAATAAAATTGTTTTTATTTCTTTTTAAATTATAATTCGAAATATTTTACAAAATTTCATTTCCGAGGAAGCACTTTTTGCCCCCAGGCTACGCATTTGCACACAGATACAAAGCGCGTAATAACCGATTAAAATCATTTAAAATTTATTTCGGATTCCTCATCGATGAAAAAATTTTATGACACGGCACGCGCGATCGATGGCATCGGTTTTCCGTTCATCAGAAATGGAGGATGATCGCCTGTGAAAAAGTTCACGTCGAAGAAATCGCGCCATACGGCCTTGACATGGCCTATGGATGTCCTAAATGTTGCATTACTGTTATTTATCTTCAAAAAATAATATAAAAATAATCATAAACATATATTAAACTTGTAAATAATTAGTATCACAAATTTATAATAATTATTAAAAAATAATTGCACGAAATAGGAATGTACGAAAATATGCGCCTTTAAAACGGCAAGGCATACGTTTATTTCAAGGGGAAGACTAGACACAAGGGCAAATTTGAAGGTGAAGCAGGGAAGGGGCGTCCACTACACTTGGGCGTAAGAGATTTGGGGGGAGTATGCCCCCCCCCCGAGAAATCAAAATACCCCCCCCAGAAACCAAAATACCCTACAGAATTCAATTTTTTGAAATTTTTTTATTTTTTTCGCGATTTTTTTGATGCCAATGGATAGTGCTCGATGAGAAACGTTAAAAAATTGTGTTTTTTAGCCATACCACCATTTTTAAGGCCATTTTTTGACCTTTGAAAAATCTTGCACCCCCAGAATTTTGGTGCTGCCCACGTATGGCGTCCACCCCCTTGTTGACCTCAAGCGTGATTAAGGATGAATATGCATTTTTCGTTTATTTCCATTGACTTTTATTACATTTTTGGTTAAGTTATAATTATAATTTTATTTTTTATTTTTAAATTTTTTTTGTAGTTTTTCTTCAAATTTTTTCATTTAATTTTTTAATTTTTTCAATTTTTCCTCACTATTGTCTTAAAATTTTTTTGCTATGCGCCCAGTAGCGTTTATTATTGACAATTATTGATATGATTGGCGGTCTAGGAACATATTCTTGCGCCAGAAATATAGCTTTTGGGCGCAATAGAAAGATTTTATGCTTCTTTCAGAGGCTTTTTTTTGATTACAACATAGTAATTGGAATTTGAACGATTTTTTAGCACTTTATTTGATTTATGTGTAATACGATGAAAAGATGAGCAGAAGTTTTACTTATCTTTGATGATCCTTTACTCAAATTTTTCCGGCGCTTTGCGCTATCTACGAATAAATTGCAAAACGTATGCTCGTTTTTATAAAAAAAATATTGTTGCCTAGAGCGAAAAAAGCTATTTAGCGCGTAACGAATTGATGGGATATTTTCGGTAGTTCTGGGGAAGGTTAGGTACAGCCTCTTCTCTCGCACGAAATACTGACGATAGCAGACAAACAAGTGAGATTTGGGGCGTCTGGACTCTACCAGGTCAAAATTTCTAATAGAAAAATAAGAAAATTGACGTCGGAAAATGGAACTTTCTAAAAGAAATGCTTAAGAACGATTCAAAACTTTTAATCAAGGTATTTTAGATTTATACCAATTTTCAAGATTTTGTAGGTCAGCAGAGCTCTCTTGATGACTTGACACCGAGACCGGGCTAACCCCCATAGCCCGCCATACTGTGCACTGGATTAAATCCTTCGACTTATGTGCATACAGTATGACGTACCATCTTGGGGGGTCTCCACAGAAAGTTTTTCACCCCTCCCCAGAACTTTTTTTACTCCTCTCCCTAATATATTCGAAAAGTTTAAAAGATGCTGTTTAAAGCGTTGTTAGCAATTTTTCGACTAAAAAGTGTTGTAAATTTTTTTCTCGATATTTTCTGATTTTTTCTCGTTTTTACGCTCTATGAAGATATAACATCGTTAGAAATGCCGAAACATGATTTTTGACGAGTATCTACCGGTTTTTAAGCCCGAAAGAGGCACTTTAAAATTTCACTCCCTCTCTGCAGAACTCCAATGCTGTGCACGTCTGCGTCCCCCTATAAAAAGTTCAGCTTTTTGGCTCAGCCATTCCCTTAACCAGCTTCTGGACAAAAAATTGCATTCTCCTTCGTATTTTTTCTCCTCTAATCAGAAATAAAAGATTAAAAAGTTTCTTCCTTACCACCCTGGCCCAGAGTTATACGCTGTTGTACGCGATCTACCTATTAGCAACTTTGCTCACAGTATTTTCACCTTTTGAATCCACAGAGCGTAAAACGTACCTATCTATCAATAATTTATGCGCTTCTACTAAAATTATAAATTAGCATACATGAGCAGCAATCAAAATTTGGGGGTCTAATGACGACAAAATCGCGAAAAAAAGTTACAAAAATTTCATTCTATTACTCTACCGGACTCCTATAACAGGTAATTTGACTTTTAGGTCGTCTAGCCTCTTCCCTAACATCTTGCCCTAGCGAGCGTACATATGTGTTACCCCTTATAATTAGAGCCCCGAAAATTTAGTGCAAAAAATCACTGATTCAGTACAAGATTTTATGCAAAAATTTATACGATTTGGTGCGAAAATCCATTAAATTGGTACATAATTCGCAGGTTTTACTCGAACGGAAAATTGATAAACTCGATTACACTGTGCATTTTGATATTTTCGGACAAAAATTCTTCCCTTCGATTGGTTAAGAGCAATTTGTACTGCGAAACCGAACGTTCCACATTGACTGAAAGTGAAGGAGCACAGAAAGTCGTGAGTCAATACAAAAGTTTGTGTCAGTTTTTTCATGTTTGTTCTGCACTTTTGAAGGAGTTTTTCATAGAAAAATGCTTTAGCGCATCAGAATTCATTAAAAATAGATTAGAGTGCCGACTTCTTTTGAACAAATCAGTGCTTTTTGATGCTTGTCATCAATTTTAAAAAGTATTGGTCGCACAAGACACATGTTAGCATCCTCTGTGACAATGTGATCTGCAGAATGGTCCTTGGCTAGATATGGAAGCTTAGTTTTTTGGGTAAATCAATTGAAGTATAAACGCTCGTTTTCTCAATCATTTATGAGAGTTTTTATTAGATTTTCCTTTATTTTGGTGAAAAATTTAAGAAATTTACGAATTTGTGCATTTGGTGCGAAATAATCAACTTCGGTGCTATTTAGTTCCCAAAAAGTGCTACCTGAGTGCTTAAATTGTGTTTCCCGACGTTTCTCGACACCCTAAATCGTAGGAAAGGCCAAAAAAGATTTGGTGCAGCACCAAATTTAAGGGGCTCTTCTTATTTCTAGAAAACAACGCTACAACGAAGAATAATTAAAGATATTCTGCGAATAAGCAAATGGCAAAATTTAAAAACTTAATACTATCCTCGTAATAAATAATTTTTACAAAGAATCCTATTACAGAAGAATAAAAAATCTCAACAATTACAAAAGTTACGACGATCCGAAATTGCAGATCGATAAGTTTTGTCGATAAAAAATGCTGCATTTTATGACGTCATATAAAAAAGTGACTTACGCTTTAAGAAATAAGGTGAATATTGTGAAGGCATTCGGGATGAAAGCCTCGTCGTATTCGTACAAAATGTAGTAGACGATATGCGAAACGGTGTAGTCGACGGGTAAATTGTCGAAAAATCTTCAAAATATCAGAAAAAATTCATAATTATTCAAAATGCAGCGAAGTAACAAAAATTTTTTACCTAGAAGAGGGGCTGCAAGAATTCAATAGACCAGTCTGGGTAATATACGGGTACAACGTCGTAGTCTTGACGCCAGTTCGTTTACAGTCATGAATCTCCCAATGCACCGATTCCATTATACCACGAACGGCGTATTTAGATGCGCTTGAGCGAAGATTTTTTTAAATTATTTTGATAAATACTGAAAATTGTTTAATCGTCAAAAAGATTTCTATGACAATTGCCAAAACATTCTAGAAATACAAAAAATTACTGAGATTACTAAAATTGGTAAAGTTAAATTTTTTAACGCTACTGATACCTAGGCATACATGTAACGATTAAAATTTCGGCTGGGGTCCCCAACCATTCTTAGGGAGAGGGTTAAAAATGACCTCCAATTTTTTTGCAAAAACAATCGAAAATAACAAAAAAAACGGCAACTTTTTTTCCAAAAGTAGAGTGCTTAAAATTTTCTGACTTCGCGGAGATAGGGGAAGTCCCTTTTTGGGAGAGAGATCTCTATCCAATCCTTCTGCCCCCTGTAAAACGTATGTGCACACGTATTGCGTGAAATATTCCAAATTTCGTGATCGGGAATCGAATTAGAGCCTCACAAGGAATACAATACTGTATTTGCGTAATGCAACAATTTTCCAAAAAAATGAAAACCGACATACGTGAACTTAATAATTGCAGGGCTTAGGCTCTATGCAAAAAAAGGAAAAATACATGGGATTGGGAAGATCAATACATCTGCTGTCATTATGCCAATTAGTGAAAATTAATTCTACTTATTATTATATTTATTCGCATAATTTTAATTTTAGAATTTTTTAAAATTAATCAATTAATTAATTCTCGTCATCAAACATCATAATCATTAGGGAATGACCGGATTCAAAATTTTTAAAATTTAAGGTCCGGGTCCGGATCTTAGTCTTTCAAAATTTCGGGTCCTGATCCGGATCTTTGACTTTAGGCCCGACCGGGTCCGGATCCGGGTCCAAAGGTACCCTAAACTGTGCAATAATTATTTAAATCTACTGTTATATTACATTATTATATTCATTGTTTTCGGATAAGATGGGGCTGGTAACATCAGTGTTTTTTGTACAAGGTACGTTCGTACATGTACAGAGATGGTCCACAAAAGTCTTTGCACATTTTGTACATGCAAATTTTGTGTACTATAATATAGTACAGTACCGATTTTAGTATGGTAAAATAGGGTTTTCGATCTTTGGTAGTGTATTTTAGCTAATTTCTGGGTTTCTAACACCAAAAATTACTAAAAATTGTCTCAAAACGGCGCGAAGCTCCGAAAAATTTGACATTTTTCTAATCTTAATACAAATTCTGTCATTTTAAAGATATGTAGGACAAACAATTACTCGCGCCGAAAATGTTTGGGAATTTTACATCATTTTACAGTTTTTGTCTTCCCAAAAATCTTCGTACATTTTGTACACACAAATTTTCGGGTACTATAACATGGTACAGTAGCGATTTTAGTGTGGTAAGAACAGAGTTGTTAGAATTTTGGTAGTGTATTTTCGCTAATTTCTAGGTCTCCAAGGCAGAAATCACCAAGAACTGTCTTGAAACGGCGCGGAGCGCCGAAACATTTGACATTTTTCCATTCTAAATGCAAATTCTGCCATTTTAAGAGTCGGCGGCGGACAGTCAAAAAATAACCTATCCTCATTTTAACGTATGTTGTACAGTTTTTAATTCTAAGCTACATGGTGCAAAGCGTTTTGTACAAAAACCGTTTTCCGCTTGCAACATCAACCTCAAAGTTTGAAAAATCGACACTTTTTGTCAAAAAAGAGTAGATTCACTTTTATGACTATAATTTCTTAACAACGCAAGATATCAGGGTCAAATTCTTTTTAAATGGAAGAACGAGATTTTTTCTATGAGTCATTGCTTTGATAAGTCCACAAGATTGACGGGTTCAGGAATTATGTAATACTAAATATGAAAAAGTTTGACTTTGTGCACTAAAAATTTTCACATTTTGTACTATAACTCCTATACTAGATGCGGGTGATTCTCAGAATTTTGATATAATGTGGCATTTAGATGCGACATGTATTTGGCAAAAAATAAAAAAATTAAAGGACCACTTTTTGAGCAATGAGTCTTCACGCAAGTCTATTTATTTCGAGTTACACAATTGTTCTTGCCCAAAACTTTTCTTTTAGACGTTATATCTCGCAAGTAAGGTAAGACCAACTCTCAAAATTTTGGCTAAATAATTTACTCAGTCTTATGATGTTATTGGCAAAAGAATATGAAAGTTGTCAAATTTCTGATCGAACAGTGGCCCTTAGCGTAAGTGCAAGTCAGGTAGGAATGGCTGATTATCAGCACACAAAATTCTCCAGCTGAATTTGTCCACTGTATCTCTGCCTATGATGGTATAAAAGGAACATCAGTCTTATATGGATCACTAGCAAAATCTAAGTCAAATTTGGCACAGATACAGGGCATTAACTTTCTAAATAATTTCAAATTTGAGGATGGTCAAATCATAGCCTGGAAGGCTTATAGCATTGGCTCAGGAATGCTAATTCCTGAAAATTCCTGGAAAGGCAAGCATGGAAAATGTACATTTACCCCAATTTTAATTTACCACCAGGGTAGATTGCCGAGTCAGATTTCATTGTCCAATCTGTGGATACCTATACAAGACAAGAGAAGTCAGGAACTTTCAACAAGAGCCAATTGTACTTCTGACAATGCCCATGATACAGGTGCGAATCTTTTCTTGTGCCCTGTAAGCGGATGCTTGAAGTCTTATCCAAGCTTGCAAGAACTGGATGACCATCTAGATCTAGGATTCCATCAATATCAACCCGAGAGGCAAACTTTACGTGATGCAGCAGTAACAACATATGTTAATACAATAGAGCAATGGCACTTGACACCTAGGCTAGCTAGCTTAAATGAAGTTCTGCAAAATCAATGGCAAACATATTCCACCGACAATAATATTGATCATTTAGAAGCGGGGTGGGCCTTACGGCAGCGCAGAATATGCAAAGCTTTTTCTGAAAAGCAGCGCCAATTCCTTATCCAGAAATTTGACTATGGTGTGCAGAATCGCCAGAAATATGACCCGCAAGATGTGGCGAAAGAAATGCGAAGCTTGCCACAGTTTAGCTCATCAGAATATCTTACATGGCAACAAATAGCAAATTTTTGGTCGCGTGAAGCCAGAAAACGAGAATCAGAGGGAGCAGCGCAAGATGTGACTGATGAATGCCCAGAGGATGAATTTATGGCTGACCCAAACCTTGAATTAGAGTCTGAAGAAATTGAAGATGTTCTGCTGCAAAGTGACTGTTTTGATGTTTGAATTTGTTGTAACAATTTGTCGCATGATATTAAGTCCTCATAGTCCATTCCTGATCCTAACTCAACTTTTTATGGAATAGCTTTGAATGATAGCATCTATGTCCCAGTAATCCAAAGCAAGGTTATATATGTACATTTGTCACTGTTTGAGTAATCTATCATATGAGTCCATAAGCTGAGTTCTCTACAGCCAAGCTTGCGTCTTTTGCACTTCTCAATACAAAGTAGATATTGCTTCAAAAATGTTTACTTACAGTATGGCCCTTCTGAAAGCTTGTACTTAATCAACTTGCTATCTTACTTTGCTTTAAAAAATTTTATTTTAATTCTTCTTATGCAAAGAAACTGACATTAGCACATGCTTACATTCACAACAAATCAATCCATACCTACATGGCGAGTAGGTAAACTACAGATGTAATTGGGGCAAAGTGGAATCCCATCAGAATTAATCATCTTCAGATATACAACTGAGCAAGCTAAAAAAAAGACAACTCTTGATAGTCATGCTTCGAGAAATTGGGTGTTGTTCTCTTATTATGCGCTGAATATGGTGAGGTGCAGTAAAATTGTGTTAATTTCCTCTAATGAATGATCCCCTAGAACATAGAAAGGTTTTTTGAGTGTATCCAGTCATGTGTCATAGTAGTATTTACTTAATGATCCGTTGCTCAAGAAGTGGTTTAGCAATATTTTTCATTTTATACCTATGGCACAAAAGGGCTTACAGTAACACTGTATAAAATTTAATTATTGTCCTATTTCTAATGCAGGAGTTATAATTGGAAAAAGAAGAATTTTGTGTGCTGATAATCAGTCATTCCTACCTGACTTGCACTTACGCTAAGGGCCACTGTTCAATCAGAAATTTGACAACTTTCATATTCTTTTGCCGATAACATCATAAGACTAAGTAAATTATTTAACCAAAATTTTGAGAGTTGGTCTTACCTTACTTGCGAGATATAACGTCTAAAAGAAAAGTTTTGGGCAAGAACAATTGTGTAACTCACAATAAATGGTCTTGCGTGAAGACTCATTGCTTAAATAGTAGTCCTTTAATTTTTTTATTTTTTGCCAAATATATGTCACATCTAAGTGCCACATCATACTAAAATCTTGGGAATCACCCTAATCTAGTATAGGAGTTATAGGACAAAATGTGAAATTTTTAGTGCACATAGTCAAACTTTTTCATATTCAGTCTTACATAATTTCTCAACCCGTCAAACTTGTGGACTTATCAAAGTGATATTCAAAGCCAAAATCTTGTTCTTTCATTTAGAAAAATATTGACTCTAATATCTTGCGTTGTTAAGAAGTTATAGTCATAAAAGTAAATCTATTCTTTTTTGACAAAAAGTGTCGATTTTTTAAACTTTGAGGTTGATGTTCCAAGCGAAAAATGTTTTTTGTACAAAACGCTATACACCATATTGCTCAGAATAAAAAACTGTACAACATACGTCAAAATGAGGATAGGTTATTTTTTAACTGTCCGCCCTTACTACATCGCTGGGTTGATTCTTACAGAAATTGACTCTTAAACATATATAGGACAAACAATTACTCATTTCGGCGCGATGTGCCTAAAATTGTTGGGAATTTTACACCTTTTTACACTTTTTGTCTTCCCAAAAATATTTGTACATTTTGTACACTCAAATTTTTGAGTACTATAATATTTTACAGTAGCAATTTTAGTGTGGTAGAAACCGAGTTCCTCGAGTTTTGGTAGTGTATTTTAGCTGATTTCTAGGTCTCTACGGGCAAAACTCTCTAAGAATCGTCTTAAAACGGCGCGAAGCGCGAAAAATTCGACATTTTTTCTTTTGAAATGCAATTTCTGCCATTATAAAGATATATAGAACACACAATTACTCATTTTGGCGAGAAGCGCCGAACATTTTTGCGAATTTCAGACCTTTTTCGCAATTTTTGTCTTCCCAAAAATCTTTGTACATATACAAAGAGGGTGCTGAAAAGTCTTTGTACTTCGGTAAAAATATTTGCCGAGTACAAAAAAACAATACTGGGTAACATGATCAGAAATCATAAATAAAAAATGAATAATACTGTTCAAAAGCATTATGTATGTAGATAGCTCATTGAGACGCTTTTTTCGAAAGTTCATGAAATGAAACTATGATGACCAAACAACTTAATGCGGCTCTAGTAAATCAATTCTTATCATAAAAGTTTCTTCCAATTTTTCAATACTTCTAGTATAAACTATTTCGAATCTCATCATGTCAAAACTGAGCCTTCGAGCGTCACTCTGCCATCATGATTAATACTCTATTTGAATAGGTGCAAATAAAAATATACAAAATAATTTCGCTCCAAAATCCGCGCTTCTATGTTTATTCTCGAAAACTGTTAACCTCAATAGAAAATACATGACGCATAATACCGCATGAATTAAAGAAAATACAAAGAGATATAAGATTTAAATGGTAATTCCGACAGCCCAGGTCCGTCGGCTCGACGCCATCCACGTAATGCTATAATGTTTAAGCACTACAGTTGTATGCCCTAAACCACATCGCTACGTCTAAGTTGAATAAAATTCAGGAAAGATATTCATCGGTCCAATTTGTTAAACCTGATTCACTCACTGCTTCATAAACCCTCGCTCAAGCATATTTCAATTTTTCCAACCAGCAATTTTAGGGATTAAATACTTGTTTCTCATTTTACTCTGAAAACAATTTGACTCGGTTCCTAAAAATTCATAATTTTCGGGTCCGGGTCCGGGTCCGGATCTTTACTTTTGAAAATTTCAAGTCCGGGTCCGAATCTTTACTTTCGAAAATTTCGGGTCCGGATCCAGAAAAATCGTCGGATAGTGCCGGATCCGGGTCCGGATACTTGGACCCGGTCCATCCATAATAATCATTATCATTCAAATCAAAATAATCAATCGAGCTTTAAATGCAAATTCTGCAAGTAAAAAGATATGTAGAACACACACTTACTCATTTCGGCGCGCTGAAATCTACTAAAATCTAGATTTGAGAACCCCTGTTTTTCTGGGTCTCACTCGACGCTGCCGACTCGAACTAATGTTTCAATAAATCATAGCGTAATAAAATAATGTGTGACCTCATTTCTATCGGTCACTTCAAAATGGTGAAACGTTAATCTACTTAAATTATAATGCCATGTAAACTTTTATTTAATAAAATATACCAAAAAAAACATGCGAGTTTGTCAGACGCCAAAATTTAACCTACGGACTTTTAATGGTTAAAATTCGTCAATTTTTTTAAATAAGTATCGAATAGGTTAGCTGTAGAGAGAAAGAAAATGCAATTTTTCGACTATGCGGACATAGTTCTAAATAGCTGGTACCAGACACGCACGTGAAAGGTTGGGATCTTGGAGTTTACTCGAGACACAAGGATAAAAAAGTGGGAATTCAAGGCAATACGAGAATTCGAAATTGATGAAATACGAAGACAATGGATGCGAGCCTGGCCGTTTGGGGAAATGAGCTTGCCTGGAACTAAATTAAGGTGAAATGGTCTGAAGAATTAAACGATAAAAGGGCACTTAAACTGTACCGAAATTTTTATTTTTCATCGATTTCGAATAATTTGCAAAAATTTCTTTATTTTTTATCGCTTTTTAATCTTAATTTCACGTTTTATTCCTCGAAAAAATTCTAGGCTTTAAAGGTCTTAAGACTCATGTTAGCTTTTATGATAAATAGAGATCCTATGGAATGCTAGACTAACAGTCGTAGGGACCAGGTAAAAAAGTAAATTTAGCACACATGATATATAAGATACATAAGAGAAAAATCTTCGCATCTTTAGATTAGCTTACCTATAAGCAGATGTGAAACTTTGGCCGAAATATCCAGCTAGTGAGGAAAGGGTCACAATATGACCTTTGTTTCTTTCCAACATTGAGGGCAGAAAGGCTTTGATGGCCTAGAAGACTATTTTCGATCAGCATTTGCCATCTTATGCGTGATGTCCAAGCACAGCATGGCCAATCTAGGGGACAAAGGGGGCATCAGCCAGTCTCAGGGGTCAAAAATTTAGTTTTTTGGAGCCAGTTTGACCTCAAAACAAGTATAAGCGCTAAAGTAGCGTTGAAATTATGTTATTATACAGTTTCTGGTTAATTTTGAACACTCTTGAAGAAACGTTTTAATTCTCATCTATTTTTGGCCTTCATTTTGCCTCATTTCTTCAGAAAATCTTCGAGTTTTTCATTATAGGGTCTACACCAAATATGCACGTTGGGGTTGGGGTTCGGGAGGGTCTGGAGCCGCAGAATGGAAAAATAGGAAATTTTCTCTGAAAAATGAGGCAAAATGAAGACAAAAAACGGATCAAAATCGAAAATTTTCTTCAAACGTGCTTTAAATTTAATGCGATAAAGTAGTTTTAACGATGAAAGCTAAAAAAGATTGAAATTAATCATTTTCAACAAAAGTGCTCGAAGTTGGCCTAGAAAAATTGTGGAATAACGTTGTTTTACCGCCATTGCAAGATTTTTACCATTTTTGTGGTAATTTTAATCAAAAAACTCAGTTCTCCCTTTCTCCCCGCCAAACTGGCTGACCTCCTCTCCCCAGATCGGCCACGCTTTATAATTACAACGCCCTCAGCTATCTGCTTAGCGATGTTTTTTATGCTTTTATCAACGTTAAAATTCTGTTTAATCGATAGAACAGGAAAAAACGAATGATTCAGAGGCAAAAGCAGGTAGAGAACGCAGAGAATAAATAGTGTGAAATACAAAATATAAAATATCCAATATTAATGTGAAATATAAAGAAATGAAGATATAAAATATATAATATACAGATTATAAATAGTATAAAACAAAAAACACAATATAAAAGAAAATATTAAGAAAAAAGTGAAACAATATAATCAGTGTAAAACATACAAGTGTGCAGAAAATCATAATTTTTCTTTGTTTTTATAGCCTGAAACATCCGTTGCGTGCTCTAATAAAAATGTCGAAATTCTAATCACGGGTTGAAGATGAAGTATTAAACGAATAGGAAATAATAATACTCATCAAATAGTTTATAATTTAAATTTTTAAATAAAATTTAGAAAAAAGCAAGCAGGCAAAATACCAAAACAAACAAAAAGAAAACTATTAAAGGGATACAAAGTCTGATGTTCAAACCTGCTGATTGCAAAATAATGCAACTAATAAAATGGAATTAGGCAGCTGAAAAGCCTATTATATCGGCTTCTCCTTGGTTGCGTTTTACTGAATTTGTGCTGAAAATCGCACCACACTTGACACTCGAGTAAAGCTGTCTGGAGACGCGTAGATTTTAAATCCTCACTATCCCCTGACCAATCATACCCTTAGATCTACAGCGTGGCCGGACTGGGAAGTCAGCCAGTCTGGGGCGGAGGTGTTAGTTAGCTTGTATTGAACCTAAATGACCTTATAAACTGGTTTAAATGCTAAAACAATGTTAATTCTTAGCTTTTAGAAAATTTCAAGCAATTTAAAAGAGTTTTTGATTTCCCCCTTTTTGTAGCCGTCCTTTTTTGCTTCATTTTGCCCGAAAATTTCCGATTTACTCCGTTCTGGCGGTGTTAATATTCCCATCCCCGCTCCACCGCATTGTTCGGACAGGAGTTAGTCGAGGTGATTTCGAACCCAAAATTGTTGATTTTTTCGAAATAAATCGTAAAATGTGCGATTTCGAAGATTTTTAGCTACATTTTGGCTCAAAAGTGCCAAATTTTTTACCCTTTTAAGTAAATTTTACTCAATTTGCTCAATTTTTCAAACGTTTTTCCGCAATTTCATATGTTTTTATGTTTTAGATAAATGAGAGTAGCCTGAAAGGTTGAATAAGCGGAATTCGTTGAATAACCTATGATTTATGAGCCTAAAAAGGCATTTTTTCAAATTTTCTGGGGCCTCGAACCCCAGATTTTGCATGCTGTACATGTATGCATGGAATATCTGTGAATACACTTAGTAGGTACCTACCGTAGAAGCGCAGTTTGATCAGTTCAAGAGGGTCAGATAGAGCAAAATTGCCAAAAATTGCAACAAACATTCAACTCTGGGGTCTATTGATTTGAGGAGGTCGGCCAGATTCTCGAGCGGGGTCCAGACCATAGATGAATAGCAGCCAAATTTAGGGGTTCCGGTGGGGAAAAATCGCCAAAAATAGCACCAAAACCTTAATTCTCGGAATCTGTCCATTCAAGGGGCAGGGAATTTGCCGGATATTTCGGGAAGTGGTCGAGACCCCGCCCGCAACCCCCTACTCCCGCATGTGTGGTCCATTTGGTAGGCTTTAGGGGGTTTCGACCCCAGAATGGTAACTGATTCTAAGCAAAAAGGGTAGCAAACCCCAGCATTGTCGATTTTTGGTAGAAATTGTAAAAGGTGTGCATTTTTAAGCGTTTGCAGCTCACTTCTGGTTCAAAAGTCTCAGATTTGTGACGCTTCGCATCATATATATATATGACAAGATTTTGTTCTATTTCCTCAGTTTTATTTAGGATTTTTTTTAGAATTTTCTGAATGCTTCATGATTTTAACGAATTAGCATTGCTTGAATTGTTAAGAAATCATGTTTTTGACGGGTCCCTCGTTTTTAGCCCGCAAAAGGCACTTCGAAAAATTTTTTTGGCTCAAACCCTCCCTCCTCCATCCAGAATTTTTATTCTGTGCGTGTATGGTGGTATTTACACATGGGCGTGGGTAATCTGGGAGTCTGGAAATCCGACGGACCGCCAAACTCGATAGACCCCATAGAATTAAATTTTTGGTGCTATTTTTGCCAATTTTGCCTCATCGGCCCCCAGAATTTGGTTGCTGCCCATGTATGGTGGTATCTACTTGACTACATATTTTAAATATGTAGCTTCGTTGATTACAAAGAAAATGCTCATAACATTGACATCAAACGTCTTTCGAATGTCGTCGGCGGATAGATCGAGAATAGATTTCAGAATAAGTACTCCGGCGGAATTGATCAATATATCCACGCGTCCTAAATCCGGATGATCGTAAATTTTATGCGCCAATTTTTTCAATTCTCTTTCGTCTGTGCAATCGCAACAAAATGATCAAACGGGCCATCCTTTCTCCTCTAGTACTCTGACTTGTTTTTCAACAGCCTCCTAAAATTATCAATAAATTATAAATAAATTATAAAATAAATTATGAATAAATTTCAATTAATTTAAGTTATTAATTATTTAAATGATTAAGGAAAGTTTATACCGAAAATTGGCATTTTAATAGTGATCGAAAATGACCAATTGTCAGCAAAGCTAAATACACAGTAAAGATATAGAATAAAATGGTTATCAACGAAAATAAAATTAATAATTGAAGTTACTATTAATTAATTTCTTTGAAATTAGCCGCAGGATTTTGGTAACAAATCTTAATCCTCGCCATTATTTTTAGTCCTTGGCTTAGTTTGCATGCTATGAGTTATAAAAAATGCTTAGGTCCAGGCACATAGCTGGCCGTCCTATTTTGGGGGACCAACACCAATTTTTGGGGGGACTAAGCCCAGAAAGACCAAAAATAATACAAAATAAAGTTTAAAAAGTCCTATTTTCCGATTTGTCTGAATTTTGGGGGTCCGAATCCCCATTCTCCCCCAGAGATACGTGCCTGCTTAGGTCGACGTACTCGAGCGTAGGTTAATAAGAGGCTCAGGCAGGCGTAAATCCATAATAATAAAATTTGCATAAATTTGCAAATGCATACATTATAAATGCATTTTCGGCAAAATTATTTTCAGATTCTTGTCCAGCATGTCAAGTGTGCCCAAAAGAAGTTAATTTTTCAGCAGGAAAACCTCAGATTTATTCTACCTTGAACAAAGGCAATCAGCTAATATTATACATACAGGGTGGCCCATAAAACAGGCTACAGTCCGATTCCACAGTTCATGACTTCGCTGATGTGAATATAAGACGGTTAGAATCGGCTGCTTTAGATAAAAATGTTTTCTTTCAAATCGTGTAAACAATTTTGGCCAGATTTCAAGTAAGGGCGCTAAGGTAATTTGCTTACACCCCCACTTTGAAATTGTTCAAACACCAATAGCGTCATTGGTCCTTCCTGCCATGAATGTGCAACCTCTTTTGACAATATCCTGAAATTTTCGCACTCATCAGGATGTGTATATACTCTGGGGCTTCGAAAAATGTGCTAATTCATTTTTATGACAGGATATATTGTCAAAAATGACAAAAAAGGGATGCCTGTATATGCATTAGAGTTATACAATGAAGAAACTTTGGGATTTAAACAATGTCATAGTGATGTGTAAACAAAGTGCTGGAGTGCACAAACCGCTGACAGCTGGCCAACTTTTTCAACGCGGTTCAAACAACGACATCTTCATCTTACTAATGCAGCTGGTTTTAAGTTTCATGTTCACTTCAGCCGAAGTAATGACCTATTTTATCGGAATGTAGCCTTTTTATGGGCCAGCACAGCAAACAATTACAGTAGCTATGAAATTAACTAGAGTTAAATTAAATTAATTAAATTAAATTAAATTAAATTAACTAAATTAACCTAGAGTTCGCTATTTTGGTCAAAGTCTCGTACTTGAATGAAAAAGACGGGATATAAATTTTTCAGGTCCCCTGTCATTTTAATAGTGTTGGGGGGAGGTACATGACCTCCGATATTTGGTCATAAACAGCCAAAACATCCTTTTTTTCCAAAAATCGGAGAGTAATTCAACAATTTTCTGGCTTTGAGTGGGATGACGACCAACTTTGAATGGGGATCCCCATCATCCACCTGTTACTTGTATGTCTCTAGGCGAGGTCTGATGAAGCAAATTGGGAAAAAATCTAAGGGGTGCTGCTGACCACACATTGGCATGGGGAAGGGGCGTATGTTCCCCCAGAAGGCCGAATACGCCTCCTCCCATCCTTCCCCCAGAATTCAATTTTTGAATTTTTTTGTTTTTTTTCGCAATTTTTTGAGGCCAATGGATAGTGCTCGATGAGAAACGTTGAAAAATGATATTTTTTAGCCATACCACCATTTTTAAGACGATTTTTTTACCTTTGAAAAATTGCACCCCCAAGAATCTTGGTGTGCCCATGTATAGAGCTGACTATAAATGCACAGCATGGCCGATCTGAGAGGGAAGTATACCGATTGGAGGATCAAACCTTGAACTTTTTTGGGACAAATGTCCTCAAAAACAGGTATAAATTCTAAAATAGCATTATTACTACGTTATTGTACAGTTTCTGATTAATTTGAAACATGTTGAAGAAAATTTTCATATTTCCTTCTTTTTTAAGTCGTTTTACTTGATTTTTTCAGAAATTTTTCCATTTTGTCATTCTAGGAGATTCGCACCCTGATTTTTTTCAATTCTTATTTCTGGATAAAAACTATTGGGTATGCGTATGTCTAAACACCGTTTTTTACGTCCTAGACAATGATTGCCTCTTTTAGAAGATCAAGACATTGAAAAATTTCAAAATATTTAAAGAATTGGAAAATTAAACGATGGGTGCAATCTAAAATTTTAGTACATAGCGTAAAAATTAGCTATAAACACTTATGACAGTACACTTTCTACGACTTTTTTACTGAAAAATCGTCAATTCTAGGGGATCGCAGTCATTTATAGGGAAGTCAGTAACCAGTATAAGGTCTCCCCAGACATCTAATGTCTAGACCAGACATGCATGTGTGTGGATTGGAGGATCTAGGCAGTATATGATCTCGAAGGAGGGGGTCGGAGGTTTCAGCACCCAGGAAAATTTTCACCCCCATCCCCGAGAATTCGTGAATTTCCGAAAGTTTCCAAAAATTTTCTAAAAATTCGAAAAGGTGTTTTTTAAGCGTTTGTTACCTATCTATTTGCTCAAAAGTGGCAAATTTTTGGCGCTTCGCGCCATACACTCATGTTTTGACTATGTTTTCCTCAATTTGTTCGATTTTTTAAATTTTTCAAATTTGTTGTTTTTCCGACCCTCGCGTGCGTACGTCATAGGATGCGCTTTAAAGTTTCAGTCCCCCTCGGAATTCCTATGCTGCGCAAGTCTGGTCTAGACCCTTCAGATTGGATGAAAGCTGGAAATTTTCTTTGAAGTATTTGAAATTGATCAGAAACTGTGGAATAACATAGTCTTAAAGCTTAGCATATATACCAGTTTTTCAGGTCATTTAGGCCCGGAAAAACTGGCGATTTTGAGCCCCGCCCCGGCTGATTTCCCCCGTATCAGCCACGCTGTGCATCTATCGTCCAGTTAGTCCCCACAGTAGAACTCCCACCCATTTGCGGAGTCTCTTTTTCTGATTAGGAACAGACGTCGCAGAAAAAACAATGTTGAAGCTTCTCTTCGTTACATTCATACTTTATTCAAATCAACCAATACGATTTTAGCTCCGCAAATGGCCAAATTTTGTCCCAACGTCGACCCGATGCCACCGGCGCCGCCGATTATAACGACGACGTCGCCCTCGATCGATTTTTTCTCATCGTCAACACGTCCCTAATTTGCATACACCAAGCTCGGGTCAAATCGGCTATCAATCGAATGAATATGATCAACGTTTGGATCGATTTAAGGACCAACCGCTTCATTTCGAAAACAATTGAACAAATTTTAATTCTGAAAGGCGACTGTATTTCTACGAACCACTGGAACGTTTGCGAGTCGTTAAGTGGAATGATAGAACTGGCTCTGAAAACTTGTGCGTTTGATGGGTCAAAAAAAAAACAAGTCGCACTCTTCTAACCCTATTAACTCCTATAAGAGTTGAACAAATAGGTTGCAGCTCATGTGATTGATAGTTCGTCTGTCGTTTCTGCATAAATCGCCAAAATTATACTATTGGTAGTGTCGTGTCGTATTAAAGATTTGCCTTCTCATGAGTCGTGATGCGTACATATGTAGGCGATTTGTGGAAGTCACTTCTTTGTAATCGTGAAAGAAGAAAATCAGAAAAAGTGAATGAAAAATAATATGAAAATCAGGATGGTAAAGAAAATATATTGAGGAAAATAAAGAAATAAAAAATATCGGTAAAACATAAAAAAATGAAGAAAAAAATTCAAAAAGTGAAACAATAATAGGAGAAAAAAGTAAGGAAAATAAAGAGTAAAAAATAGAACGATGAATAAAAAAGAGGAATATTTGTGAACTAGTGAAATGTTTCGGGTATAAAATGAAGTGAAAATGTATATTCTTTCAATTTTAATCTTATGCATGTTGAACAATATACTTGAGTGCTGAACAAAGTGTTACCAAAACTGCCGAAAATAGTCCAAAAAATTCGTTCATGCTCGCGTTGAGCGTTTCCCGAGTTTCCCTACGTCTTGAATCCTTACTGCCACGAAAAATTTGTTCGAAAAAATTACGAAAAAAAGCGTTTCACGATCAACTAAATTTGGCAGTTTCACTTGAAAGGTAACTCTGCCGCCCATCTTGATATAATATACGCTTGCAATGAAACGTTTAGCAAAACTGAGACGCGATGCGCCAAAATTTTGGGATTCTAACTTCAAAGTTCGGTAAAACATTTAAGTTATAATTTCGCCGTGAAATCTCTGTTGAAGCCACATAACCGTGGATAATGTCCGTGTACCCAGGGGCCAGTCTATCTTCGTTCTGAAAAAGCAAGTTTTAGTTCACGGATTTGAAGCTTTTGTGTAAGTTTTGCTGCACAGTTTTCATTAATAATATCGAAAACTACGTATTTTTGTTGAGCTTGTCTGTCTCTCCGTTCCTGCATCTTAAAACGACGGTTCGATACAAAAGATTTTCCGTCGTTTTTCTCTTTTCGCTTTTTTCAGTTAAAACGACGGACTTCAGGATAAAGTTTTCCGTCATTTTTCGTTTTACGTCCCACGCACAGTGCTGCTCTATCACTTGTACAGAACATACAGTAGACGCACCTGTGCATAATTTGCATTACGTGCGTATCTACATCTATATCTTGCATGCATGTATGTATGTATGTATGTAGTGCTGCTAACATGGACACAACCGTTAACTAGCTCACAACTGCTAAAATCTAATGGGCAGCAATCAAATTCGGTGCCGGCATATATAGGCAGCAGCCTAATTCTTGGGGTCTTGGTGGTGTAGAACCGGCAAAAATCCCCAAAAAATATGCAAAAAATGTTATTCTGAGGGTCTGTCGATTTGAGGTTTACTGATTCTGGGGGTGTAAACCAGATTTGCACAGCATGGGAATTCTAGGAAGGGTGGCGTAAATTTTGAAGTACTCGTTTGCCTCTAAAAGTGGTGGATACGCGTAAAAAACGGTTTATCGACGTTTCTGACGATGCTCTATCTTTCTAGAGCATAAAAATGTAAAAAAAAACTTGAAAAAAATCGAAAAATTTAAACAAATTTCAAGAAAATATAGTCAAAACATGAGTACTTGGTGCGAAGAGGCGAAAAATTTGACACTTTTGAGCAAATAGATGGCTAAAAACGCCTAGAAAACACTTTTTCAACGTATTTCAAGAAACTTTTGGAAACATTTTAAAAATCGCGAATTTTCTTGGTGAGGGTGAAGAAACTTTTTGGGGATTAAAATTTTTCTCGTTCGATCCTCTGAACCCCAATCCCCAAAGATTATGTATGATTTTAACCCCCAAACCCTCCCCTCCACGCTCCTGCGTAGTACGTAAAAAACGTGGGCGTAAAACGAAAAACGAATAACGACGGAAAACCTTGACCTGAAATACGTCTTTTCAACTGAAAAAAAACGAAAAACGATGGAGTGTCGAACCGTCGCTTTAAGATGCAGGAACGAAAAAACCAGGCTCAATAAAAATACATAGTTTTCGATATTATAAATCAAAACTGGGCAGCAAAACTTGCCTAAAAACTTCAAATTCGTGAACTAAAACATGCTTTTTCATAACGAAAATAGACTGGCCCTGAGTACACGGGCAGGATAAGTTCGATAAGTGCATAGTTATTTATGCAAATTCGCAATTCTGGACAATAACACGCCCAGCAAGGCCGACCTGGTAGAGGGGTCAGCCAATCAGGGGGTGGGTAAAAGTGAGCATTCTAAACCTAAATGACCCGAGCGGCTGGTATAGAGGCTAGAATAGCATTTAAAACTACATAGGTATAGGTACCTATGTACGTTAT
>JAVLUZ010000082.1:0-17552 GCA_036768485.1 Mermis nigrescens | reverse complement strand
AGTGCTACTACACGGCTAGAAATGCCTACTTTGAAGTTTAACCCGTGACGTTGATGTTTCATTGTCTCTCAATATCATTCAATACTTTGCGCAGTTGTGAGCAAGAGCCCGAGTAGTCGATTAGTACTACACATGCGAATCAGAGCGGAAGATCCGGGAAACCGGTGCGGGTAATATTTTGCTCACGTAACGGTGGGAGGCGGCGCCCCCGTTACATATTGGAGGTCCCAGAGTTCGATCTCTGGAGTTGTCTGCGCTTACGCTTTCTCCTAGAGGCGGAGGATTGTAGCAGGAGTGCTACTACACGGCTAGAAATGCCTACTTTGAAGTTTAACCCGTGACGTTGATGTTTCATTGTCTCTCAATATTATTTAATACTTTGCGCAGTTGTGAGCAAGAGCCCGAGTAGTCGATTAGTACTACACACCATGAGCGTAGCTACGTGGAGGCACTTGAGGCGCGTGCCTACCCTAGAAAAATTTCGAATATGTTTGGCCACAACTTTACTGACTATGAACTATTACAACTTTGTGTTCTGTTACTGTAAGTGTTAATATCGTCTTAGAGTTGTTGCCTCGCCTGTCTTGCTTGGCGGCGTCGATTCGTTTCTTGTAGTGCTGTATCACCATGAAACGCCAGGCGACTTTATTTGATTTTTTAATCAGCCCATTAGAGCCATGCATGCCTCCTCAGAGTCTAGCTCAAGTAATCCACCATATTCGATAAATGGCGATGAGAATGAAACGATTGCTAGTAGCGGTGGTGTTCATGCCTCAGATCATAGGCGTAGCCAGGATTTTTGCAAGGGGGAATCCAAAAAAGAATTTTTCCGTCTGAAGACTCATGAAAACGGACGGGGGCCTCTAAATAACGTGTTTTCAGGGCTTTTCAAATCCTCCTGCACGATTTATGCAATCGAAAAATTCATTTTCTCATTTAAATTTTTTACGTTTTTGACGGAAAAAATTTTTATTATGCACTGGAAGCAGTGTTTTTTTGTACAAGGTTCGTTTGTACATCTATGTACAAAGATGGTCCCCAAAAGCAGGGGCGTAGCCAGGGGGAAAGGGGGAATTCCCCTTTAAGGAAAATTTCGAATTCTTAGAAATGGAACTATGCGGTTGCGTAACGCTGTCCTGCGACGATTTTGTTGTGAATAAACCAAAAATTCGGCGCTTCGCGCCGATTTATTCTAGTTTTCGCTATTATTTTAACTTAATGGCAAAAGAGGAGACAAAACAAAAAAATATCTATTGTTCAGAAAAATACAGTAAATTTGGTAAAACATAAATACATGATAAAAGAGTGACAGAACAAAAGGACATACAGATCACGGAGTGTGATACAAGCAGATATGCATCAACAATAAAATTGTAAAATCAATATTTAGCAGCTCTTTTTTGAACGAACCAACGTTAGGAGAAGCGACGACATGATCAGGTAAATTGTTCCAAATTTTTGAATATCTTTAGGAAAAGTTATTGAGGTGAGCATATTTGCAATGGACAACTGCTAAAGTAAGTTGATAAGGAAAGCCGTTGATAATTTGATACAGAAGACATAGACATATGTAAAGACAAAGAAAATAAAATATAAAAAATATAATAACAAAGAATAAAGCGTTTGTCGCCATGAGAAGATTAAGTACCTTTTTGCAAACTTTTCTAGTCAAGAGAAATTCAAAAGTATGGAGAAGATTCGTTCGCTTTGTGCAGATTGCGTTTTTAAAAGCTGTCTTAGCACTGGGAACAAGACAAGTCTACAAAATATTCGCACCTCATGCGTGTTAAAAAGAGTCATTCTGGCATGAAAATATCAGAAAATTTCCGCGCTGCGCGCCAGTCTATTTTATCTACTTATCAATTGAATTAAGGACCATGATTCGGACGATTTTATGAAAATTTTAACATTGAAATTCAATATTTCAGTGCTTAATTTGGCGAAATTTTCCGTGGCTCTGCCCCGGACCCCGCTGGGGCGCTTGAGCGCGCCAACCCAGAACTCCCAGCCCAAAGATTTTTGAGACGACAAAAACTGTAAAAAGGTGTAATTCCCAGAAATTTTGGGCGCTTTGCGCCGAAATGAGTAATTGTTTGTCCTACATATCTTTAAAATGGCAGAATTTGCATTTAGAATGGAAGAATGTCAAATTTTTCGGCGATTCGCGCCGTTTTAAAACAATTCTCAGTGATTTTTCCTTTTAGAGACCCAGAAATTAGCTGAATTATACTACCAAAAGTCGAACAACTCTTTTTACCACACTAAAATCGCTACTGTACCATATTATAGTACCCAAAAATTTGTGTGTACGAAATGTACAAAGATTTTTGGGAAGACAAAAACTGTAAAAAGGTGTAAAATTCCCACAAATTTTAGGCGCTCCGCGCCGAAATGAGTAATTGTTTGTCCTACATATCTTTAAAATGGCAAAATTTGCATTTAAAATGAAAAACTGTCAAATTTTTCGAAGCTTCGCGCCGTTTTAAAACAATTCTTATTGATTTTTGCCCTTAGAGACCCAAAAATTAGGTAAAATACACTACCAAAAGTCGGACAACTCGGTTTTTACCACAATAATATCGCTACCGTACCATAATGGAAAAATGTCAAATTTTTCGGCGCTTCGCGCCATTTTGAGACAATTCTTAGTAATTTTTGGCGTCAGAAACCCAGAAATATGCTACAATACACTATCGAAGATCGAAAACCCTGTTACCACACTAAAATCGCTATTGTGCTACATCATAGTACACAAAAATTTGGACTTGCGATGATCAACATTCACAGAGATAAAGATTGATATCAATGCTGTTCTTGATGATTTCATGATTTTAAAGCCAATAACGAGGCGTCTTAAATAAATTTGCATTTTGTTAAGTTACTTGGCAAAAATGATGGTGTTTTTCAGCTTTTCACGGTGAGATCTACTCACTCAGAAAATTTTAAGTTTAACTTTTTTTAAATTATAATAAAAAATGTGCTGTATGTACCGGGTGCTTAACAACCTTTTGCTAGGGGGTCAGCGCTATAACTACAGGGCTTGGGATTGGACCAAATATACCATTAGATAGATAATGTGAAATGGAATTTATGAATACCAGATTAATGATCTGTATGCCTATCACTTGTGCGAAAAAACAGCTTTCAAACTGATCTGGGTATGAACACATACCAATAAACAGACTACGTCGATTTTCAAGACTTTTCCAAATATTGCCCTCCTTTCTGTGCAAAATTTCATATGATTATCGACCAGTCAGATTTTAGCAAGTATTTGCGCCTCGACTTCATCTTTATGAATGGCCCAATGGTTTCGGCGGCATTTAAGTTGAGTGAATTTCCGGGCTAAATATCGTTACCCTTAAAATTGGACGTTTGATTGTTTTAAGAAATCTTGGGTTGCATTAGCTCGCATGCGAGGCGCCTAGTCGTGAACAAAAACAGTCTGACCATACGTGGGCAGCAAGAAAATCCTGAGGGGGTGCAAGATTTTTCGAAGGTCAAAAAATGGTCTTAAAAATGGTGGTATGGCGATAAAAACACAATTTTTCGACGTTTCTCATCAAGCACTATCCATTGGCATCAAAAAATTGCGAAAAAAACGAAAAAAATTTCCAAAAATTGAATTCTGGGGGTATTTTGATTTCTGGGGGATGCATACCCCCCAAACCCCCCCACGCCCAGGTGTGAGTCTGACCAACGACAAAATATTTTTCAGGCCGAAAATAGGACCTAATTGGTATTGATATAAAACTTCATACAGAAACGTGAAAATTATTTTGATAAGTATCGGAAATCGACATTTATTAATTGTGTTCAAACCCCGATCGTTTAAAAACTATTTCTCTTGCCGGTCTTAGGCACACTGATTTTTAATTTGGCATCAATAAATTCCGTTTTAAATTCTCTATCCAATGGTATATTTGGTTTGATCAAATGTTCTATGGTTATAGCACTGACCCCCCAGCAAAAGGTTATTAACCACCCTGTACATATATGAATAGGCACAAAGCGCCCAAAAATTTTAGGCTTATTCAAAAATGTGCTAAAATCTATTCCGGCGGTGATTCAGATGAGCTCTAAGTATTTTCTATTTTTTGTTTGAAGGATCCCTGTAAAAAATACTGGTACTTCCAGAATTTTGGGGGCCAATCCCCAGGCACGTAGCTGGTCTTCCTATTTTTGGGGGACTAACACCAATTTTGGGGGGACAAAGCCCATAAAGGCCAAAAATAGCACAAAAAAGTTTAAAAGGTCCTATTTTTCCGATTCTTCTGAATTTTGATGGGTCCGGACCGGACTCCCCCATTCCCCCTAGACGTGCCTGCTAATTCCCCAATCCACATAGCTGTTCTAGTAGCAACCTGATGGTTTCCCTGATTGGTTAGGCGGTCATTTGATTTGTGATCCATATCGTACTCAATGCAACAGCCAATACATTTGTTCAATTTCTAAGGTAGGTAGCTAACGATAGTGTCTGAAAATTGACTATTCATTTTTTGGGCGGTTGGACTGAGCATCATATGCGATTAGTAGGAATAAAATACTGTATTGACTAAACAATTCGAGATTTATAGCTTTTTTGTTTTCTAGGAAATTTTCATTGCTAATTGCCATGAATTTGTTACATTCACACCTATACATATGTAGTCCTTTAGTATGTGCAGACTTTTTGTATGTTAATGGATGTGCCTACCCTACGGAAAAATCCTGGCTACGCCTATGCACACGCGAATCAGAGCGGAAGATCCGGGAAACCGGTGCGGGTAAAATTTTGCTCACGTAACGGTGGGAGGCGGCGCCCCCGTTACATATGTAAAGTGTAAACCGAAAAAATCAAATAATTTGCGGAGGGCCAATTTTTTTAAATGTTGCCCCATGAGCTGTAGATTACGAATCTGACCTTAAAATTTCTTTACACTCAATGGTTGATGCACAAAAATGTGAAGTATACGGGTTTTTTACTCTTTGCGTGTTTTCAGCTTATCTAACTCAATTTTGGTTTCTGTGCAGTCTGATTGGTTTTATAATGTAGAGGGTTACAATATCTCAAGGACCAATTTTTTTCTTCTAACGCAATATTTCTTGATCTGTAATCGTTTTAGTGTAAAGGATTCGAGACGAAAAACGAAATTTCTTCAGCTACTTTGCTTAGTAGGCGGAACATGGTAATTATGCTTAAAATGTGCCCTGACCTCAGCGTTACAGATCCTAGTCTATTTTGTTTCTATAAAGCCAATATTGCGTTATTAGCACAAGTGTGAAGTTTACACTGAGAAGCACTTTTCCGCCCAGAGCATTGGGTATGAAACAATTTGCGGAGGGCCAATTTCATTTTTAAAAATGTTGCCCCCGAGTTGTAGATTACGAATGTGACATTAAAATTTCTTCACACTCAATGGTTGTTGCACAAAAGTGTAAAGTATACGGGTTTTTTACTATTAGCGTGTCCTAAAGCTTATCTAACTAAATTTTGGTTTCTGTGCAGTGCAATTGGTTTTATAACGAAGAGAGCTACAAAATCTCAAAATGTTAACGCAATATTTCTTGATCTGTGATCATTTTAGTGTAAAGGGTTCGAGACGAAAAAAGAAATTTCTTCAGCTACTTACACCCCTTAGAAATTCGGCGCTGCCCACCTTAAAAAGTTAAAGGTTAAGGCCGGGCTTTACACCCAAAGTGGGTTTTACCCATGCATACCGCAAGGAGGCGCAAGTCCCAAGGGTTTTAACCTCCGCCACACAAGTGCAGCTTCCCATTTATCGAACCCGGAGGGATGAAAGGCTGGGTTGGCCTGCCGAAAAGAAGTGCATCGAGGCGGAATCGAACCTGGGACCTTCAGATCCGTAGGGTAAAGTGTTTACCACTCAGCGTCTCTCGAAGCTGCCCACCTATGGATATATGGCCTGAAGTATTAAATAAAAGAAGGGAACTAGCAAATAAAAATGCTCCGATGGAACAAGAAAGGTAAATATACTTGAATTTCTTCATTCTTAAGGATGCAAAAGGAGGGGACTAGCGAAAATTTCCCTAAATGCGCAGAAGCCATAGGAATGTGCTAAACAGTTAGACTTCCCCTAAATAAACGCAAAAATCGAAGTATATTCTGCGGCCTGTGAAAAATGAGGTTGTAGTCACAAAACGTTTTTAAGTGTTTCGCAAAAGAGCTTTGAAGACACTTTCATGACTATCAAATAATCAATGTATTATTTATTTATTTCATGAAATCTTAACCTTCCACAATGCTCTGGCGTAAAAGATAATAGTGTAAACTTTACACCTACATGACCAACTCAATAGTTTGCCTGAAAAACCACTAAAAATTTCTTTAAATTTTCCAAAATAAAGTAATAAAAATACTTGCCATCGTAATCGAAATCACTACGGAAAATCAGCAGAAACGTGTATAGGCCGCAGAATATACTTCGATTTTTGCGTTGTTTAGTTGAAGTCTAACTGTTTAGCACATTCCTATGGCTTCTGCGCATATAGGGAAATTTTCCCTAGTCCCCTCTTTTTACATCCTTAACAATGAAGAAATTCAAGAATATTTACCTTTTTTGTTCCATCGTAGCATTTTTCTTTGCTGGTATATAGTCTGTTTTTTAACCTATTGCATGGATCCGCTCGAAAAACTAAAATCCTTATTACTGTAGCGCTCAATTTTCCCTTCCTCGGCGCGAAGTCGAAAGCGAATTTTTTCATGGGTATGGCGGGTCGAGCGATGAAGGAATCGTGGGTTACAGTAATAAGTAAATTGGTTTCCTGAGCGAATTCATGCACTAGGTTGAAAAATAGACTATAATATGGTTCTGGATTAAATACGACAATGGAAAACGGCGAATAGCGCTATTTGGCACGTTGATAGCGAATTATTGGACCTATTGTCGACTGCTTGGGGGAAAAGATGAGGTAACGTCTTCCGCAAATCCTAGATTTGCTACTGCAACATGGATGTACTACTTTCGATAGAAAGTCTCAAGAGTAATGCCTAAATTTATTTGAAATTAAGTGACAGCGACATTGTTTTACTCTTTTGCATCTCATAAAACAGAGAGACTTACATTTCACATGCATTACTTTTTCGTCATCAAGAAACTCATTTTTGAATAATCCTATTATCGTAGGTAACGCGATAGCGCTACCTATAATATACTTGGCCTCCTTTTTTCCTATATGTTTATCACAGCGAGTGCGAAATTTGTTCCCCCCCACAGCTATAACTGCACACATCTGGGAGGTGCGGTTTTTTTAATCGATGGATAATTAAAAAATACGATGTCGGTCTTTTTTTTGTTTACATTCAATACCGAGTTAGCAATGAGCGTGTAAAGTGTAAACCGAAAAATCAAATAATTTGCGGAGGGCCATTTTCCTCAAAATGTTGCCCCCGACCTGTAGGTTACGAATCTGACCTTAAAATTTCTTTACACTCGATGGTTAATGCACAAAAGTGTAAAGTATACGCGTTTTTTACTCTTTGCGTGTCCTTCAGCTTATCTAACTCAATTTTGGTTTCTGTGCAGTCCAATTAGTTTTATAATGTAGAGGGTTGCAAAATCTCAAAATCGAATTTTTTATTTTCTCTTATAATGCAACATTTCTTTATCTGTGATCGTTTTAGTGTAAAGGGTTCGAGACGAAAAACGATACTTCTTCAACTACTCTGCTAACTAGGCGGAACATGCTAATTATGGTTAAAAGGTGCCCTGACGTTAGCGTTACAGATCCCAGCTTATTTTGTTTCTATACACGCAATATTGCGGTATAAGCACAAGTGTAAAGTTTACACCGAGAAGCATTTTTGCTCCCAGAGCGTCGTAGATGAATTTTTTTAAATGTTCTCTGTTCTCCGTAAGGTCAGAATAACGAATCTGACCTTTAAACTTTTCTACAGCCAGTGTTTGTTGAGGTATGAAGAGGTGAACTTTGAATTATACCTACACCGATTTTCTAATGCCGATAGATAACTCCGTATTGCATATTGTTTGATCAGATTTTCCTTATTTCAGAGGTTTTTGACTCTCTTTAATAAATAATTATTTTTATCATCATAAATGCACTATTCTTAAACTTCAGTAGAATGATGAATATTTTTCAAAATAGTATAATCAAGCTGAAATCTTCCAATATGTCGAGTTGCAGGGCCGGTCGCAGGATTTTTTTGGGGGGTCTAACTGGTACATAGTTTATTCACAATTTATCGACCCTTTTTGTGTGTATAAACCAGCCAGGGGCATAAAATAACGTCGTTTTTGTGCATTTCTGATCACACCGCATCTTTTTCAGCCAAAACATAATTTTTTTCAAAATTTTTTTTCAAAAATATTTGTGGTTTTTTAATGTAAAATAACTTTTTAAATTTATAAATCAAATTTTTAAAAACAAACCATCTTTATTGAGACAAACCTTGCACAGCATACAAATTTTTTAACAAATGTATAGACAAATACAATTTAGATATTGCACTTTAAGTTCCAAAGAGAAGATGCCTAAAAGTCGAAAATTGCTAATGAAAGTGCCAAAACCATGCCAAGGACCTTCCTCTAAAAAAACGTCAAAATGGCATTATAAATGCTAGTTTGGCAAAACTGACAATGACATTTGTGTTACAGTATTTGGTGCTTAATCGGCATATACAATGAGCAGTGGCAAAATCTAGAATTTTCCTAAGGGGGCGCGGTATCCCGACTTTTCCAAAAACAGTCAAAAACAGGTCCAAAAATTTGCCCTTTACGCGCGGAATACCGTTTTTTTCCGTGTTTTACATTGTATACCTTTACATAAAATCACTTTTGACGCAATATTTCTCCTAAAAATTTTAAAATTGTAGACAATTTTGTGCGAAAAAATCATTAAATTTCTTTGACTTTAACAAAAATCTGGCACGAAGCGCCGGAAAATTTGTGAAATTAAAGCGGATAGACGTCTAGAAGCATGATTTACTGCTTGATTTCCTGTATTTATAGCATTTGATGCGAAACGTCGAAATTTTCAGTTAAAAATAGAAGAAAACTATGCAAAAATAGCTGTTTCTGCTGTTAAAATTGTTTTGAAACCTACATGAACAGAAAATGGCTTCCAGGCAGTGTTTTTTGTACAAGGTCCGTTTGTGCATATAATAAAAATACAAATATTTTATTTTCGTCGCACAAAAAAGAACACAATAAGAAAAGAAACATTAATATACAATGCAATACAATTATAAATAAACATTCGACATGAATCATCATACAAAATCACATATTCTAAAAGCAAGAAAATATTAATTAAAGTACATTTATACGACATTAGTGCAAAAGACGAAGGTAGGCGCGCAGGCTAAATAAATTATGCACTTAGAACACGCCCAAAAGATGTATAAAGATGGTCCCCAAAAGTCTTTGTATATTTTGTACATACAAATTTTGGGTACTATAATATGGTACAGTAGCGATTTTAGTGTGGTAAAAACAGAGTTGTTCGACTTTTGGTAATGTATTTTAGCTAATTTTTGGGTCTCTAAGTACAAAAATCACTGAGAATCGTCTTAAAACGGCGCGAAGCGCCGAAAAATTTCACATTTTTCCTTTTGAAATGCATTTCTACCATTATAAACATATATAGAGCACACAATAACTCATTTCGGCGCGAAGCGCCGAAAATTTCTTCGAATTTCAGACCTTTTTTGCAATTTTTGTCTTCCCAAAAATCTTGTTAAATGTACAAAGACGGTCACAAAAAATCTTTGTACATCCAGAAAATCTTTGCCAAGTACAAAAAAACACTGCTTCCAGGCAGTGTTTTTTTGTACTAGGTCCGTTTGTACATGTACAAAGATGGTCCCTAAAAGTCTTCGTACGTTTTGTACACACAAATTTTTGGGTACTATGATATAGTATGGCAGCGACTTAAGTATGGTAAAAACAGAGACCTTTGGTAGTGTATTTTAGCTAATTCCTGGGTTGATGAGGGCAAAAATCATTAAGAATTGTCTTAAAACGGCGTGAAGCGCCGAAAAATTTGACATTTTTCCTTTCGAAATGCGATTTCTGCTGTTATAAAGATTAGGACACACAATTACTCATTTCGGCGCGAAGCGCCTAATTTTCGCGAATTTTAGACCTTTTTAGCACTTTTTATCATGTCAAAAATCGTTGTACATGTATATACAAAGACGGTCCTGAAACGTCTTTGTACACCAGGAAAATCTTTGCCAAATACAAAAAAAACCGTGCTTCAGGTCGCCAAGAAAGTAAATAAGTGTGATTAATAGGTATCATCCGGCGCGTAGCGCCGAAAAATTTGAGAAATTATGGTCACTGACGGCCAAAAATCATTGAAAATTGTATATCCATTCTTTATCGCGCCAAATGAAAACTTTCGAATATGATGGGGTTGGGACCGATCCTCTATTTTTTCCTTTGGTCCCCCTTTGGTATTTAAAAATTTTTTTCCAGTTTTGGGGGGGCTATAGCCCCCTAGCCCCCCTGGGACCGGCCATGAGTTGGCGCAGTGGTTGACAACTCCGTTCTCGGATGCGGTCTTAAGAAAAGAATGATGGTTCGAATCTTCTGAATGCTGACTTTTTTCATTTTTTTAATTCTCTTGGCAAAACCACGCACTTTATTTGACTTATTCATCTATTTAGGTTCTGCAGATAGCACTTTTTTGTTTTTTAAATTTCGCCTCAGTTCTCGAATGGGAGTGTGAAGAGTGCGAAAATCTGGGGGTGAAAAGACACATTTTGGCCGATTTTTCGACTTGTTTATGTCTGCCAACAACTCCGGTTATGAGTTTTAGGTAATTTTTTCTGACAGATATGTACTACGGATCAAGGGCTATCTTGTGCTTACCAGCAAACGTTTCTACAATCAATACGCAATTAATACCAGGGTTTTAAAATTTACACTCTAGTGGATGAGTAAAAAAACAGATTTTGTCCAAGATTTCTCTGCAAACTTTTTCGGTTATGAGTTGGGATGAATTGAATAAAATAGAAATAAAGTAATTTCTAATGGCTACACGTCGAAGCAAGCCGCGTTCAAAAAAACGTAATATTGAGTTGTTTATGGGGTGTAAAGTTCGAAATCTGCGGTGTAAAGTGGGCGAAAAAAAACAGGGTTTTTCGTATTTTGATTGGTTAATAATATCAAATATTTTGCGGAACATAAGTTTGAACATACAAACGTACTACAATCAAAGGGCAATAAACTGGTCCGAACCGAATTTATTTAAATTCAATGGGGCGTTAGGTTCAGATTTTTAAAGTTTACAATGTGATGGACAGTGGAAAATACGAGTTTGTACATTTTTTGTTCGCCACTTTCTTTGTTCAGAAGTCGGGCGAGGTCGAATAGGATAAAAATAAAGTACTTTCTAAGGGGTACGCGTCACAGCGAATTGCGTTTGTTTACATCAGTATTTAGCTTTTTCGGGAGGTGTAAAGTCAAAAAAAATGGGGGAGTTAAAGGTGTTTCTGTCTTGTTTTTTTCTGTCAAGTTCTGGGTTATGAGTCTGGACATAATCTCAAGTCGAAAAATGAACCAGAAACCAAATTTGATACGCCAATTTGCTTGTACACAACAATAGTGTAAAGTGGTTGACATGTGATATTTATTTTTTTGATGTACTGAAATCACGCTAATTAAAAGTAGTGTACTAGCAAAGAAAAATGCTCCGATGGAACAAAAAAGATGAATATACTTGGAATTGTGGATTATTAAGGATGTAAAAGGAGGGGACTAGGGAAAATCTACTTAAAGTCGCAAAATCCGCTAAAAATCACACTTTCTCTAAGCAACGCTAAAAATCGAAGTATATTCTGCGGCCTCTAAAAAGTGTCTTTTTTAAATAATGTTCAAAGTTTCAGATAAGAGTGTATAAACGGAATCTGTAATGTTTATTTTTTAAAATTGCTGGCAAGTAGCAACGCTGACTAGCTTCGTATCCTGATTGATAGAAAACTAAGTGGTATTGTACTTAAAGTTGTTTTATTTTGTTTTGAGCATTATAGCAAGCAAAGCAGGGGCCGATTGATTAGTGCACACAATTGTTAAGGGCTTGCTAGTGTACCTACATTTAGTCTGTTTCAAGTCATCAAGTCAACTTACGCGTTTCCTACTGTTTTAAACCATTCATTCAGTTGGCTTAGAAACACTGTCAGTTTACTCAACATCATTTCCCATAGCTACTGCGTAGCTAATGTGCTGCTTTTTCAATCATTTATGTTTAAATATTTATTTTAATCTGTTGGCCGCAGAATATAATTCGATTTTTCGCGTTGCTTAGAGAAAGTGTGATTTTTAGCAGATTTTGCGACTTTAAGTAGATTTTTCCTAGTCCCCTCCTTTTACATCCTTAATAATCCACAATTCCAAGTATATTCATCTTTTTTGTTCCATCGGAATATTTTTCTTTGCTAGTGTACATATGTATAAGACAGATGCCTAGCTCTAGTCCGCTTCACCTAAGTATGGATATAGATTTTAAGAATTTCTAACGAGATTAAGCCGACATGTTACGATATTATATACATATGTATCATATCAATATTATAATTAGGGACCGGATTTTTAGGTGCAAAAAGTGGGCCAAATAGGTGCAAAGCATCGGCCAATAAGGTGCAAACAGTCGATAATAAGTGAAAAGTATAGCCGTTTTCAGAGTCAAATAAGGTGCAAAACAGGCTCAAACTGTGAAAAGATCTTCACAAAATAGAGCTTTCAGGTGCTAGCACCTAAATATCCGGTCTTTTGTTATAATCGCAATCTGCCTGCTTATTGCCGAAGATAATTTCTAAAGCTTATGCTTAACTTGTTGTGAAACAGACTATAATCGTTCGTTGTTTCTCTTTTTTCTTGTTTCATGATATGACGTAGGTACAGTCAGGGGCGAATCTGAGGGGTGAGGGGCGGCTGCCTTCCCCATTGGCCAAAAATATTTGGCGAAATAAAGAACGGATATGAAATTAGCAATGATTTTTGGCCGTGATCATTATTTCTCAGGCGCATTTTTTGATCTATCTTCGACTGTTTTTCGAAACGCTAGGGTATCGCCCCCTAAGATAAGAAAAATTTTAGATTCGCCACACTGGGTTCGTTTACATACATTTAAAATGCGTAGGTACCACTGCTCTTGCAACGTATAGACACGGTTGCAATTTCTTGTGATATATGTAATTCTCAATATGTACAAAATTAGTTCTCACGGTTTTCCATTTTACAAACTTATAGGTTTCTTTTTTCATTCAAATTCTTAACCGTATCGCCCTGATGATGACCACGAGAATTGGTGGTCCAGCGCAGAACGTTCGGTCCAGGTAGACTCCAGCATGTTATAATATCATATAAAGTTTTATACCAAATTTATTACATGTCGTCTATTTGCGAATTTCTAGCACCATCCCAATTGTTTATTCTTTAAAACGATGACGATTAAATAAGAGTAGAGTTAATATAACAGAAAATAAAGCAATAATCACATTTTTTAGGTTGTAATCAAATTTCCGGCGATACATCCATTGAGATCGACTAAATGGATAAAATAACTCGTTCCAGCAAACGGCTAATGATGGGGCATTGAGGCATGTCGAAGATCGCTTATCGACGAAAAACCTAAATTAAGCTGAGTGCTGTGCACTTGAATATTTAAAATTTAGAAACTTAAAGCTACTGTGTATATGCTATTGCGTGAACATAAATAACTGAGTATGTGAATCCTACTCCAAACTCGACTGATCCGCCCATGCTAGTAGTATAGCGTGCCACCCTAGGGTTACAACTTTATAGCGTTGTAGTGTTATAAGATAGGCAGATCTGCTCCCTGGCCCAAAATCGAGGTCGCGCCAGGGAGCAAATGGGTTGGTGACCTGCCCGGACCTATCCGTAAGCCTAAGGAGTGCCTGGGGACCACTAGTAAGGCTAGGAGGTCCTGGAAGGTCCTTAAAAGGGGTTCCTCCGCATTTTATCGATTTTTTTACAGTAACTGTTGGTTTCGAAACAACTTGTTCCGAAACAAAGGCAATATAAGTTGTCCAGTCCTAGAGAGTATTGTTGTATTTTAGGGGGACTAGTGTAAAGTGTAAAGTAGTGCAAAGTGTAAAGTAGTGTAAAGTGTAAAGTAGTGTAAAGCAAGCTTAGGGAAAAAGTTTTTTCCTAATTTTTAACCAATTTTAGAATATTTATAAACATGAATGTATCAGCTTCGAGAGCTTCATTTTTTACAGTAACAGTTGGTTCCAAAACAACTTGTTTCGAAACAAAGGCAATGTAAGTTATGGGTGAGGGTAAGGTAGTATTGTTATATTATGTGGGGATTATGTTAGTGTAAAGTTAAACTAGTGTAAAGTGTAAAGTAGTGTAAAGCAAGCTAATAAAAAGGAGTATTTTCCTAATTTTTAACTAATTTAGCTATATTGAGCTCAAATTTTAGAATGTCCATGAATTCACGTGGGGCGCAACACAAAATATATACCTATCTTATAGCAAAGGCGGAGGTAGTGAAATCTTGTGTCTTGTGCCCTGGCAGCGCAACGATGAAGGATAGGTAATGATGAGGCATGTGGGAGAAGGCTCGTGCAGCCCATCCAGTCAAACACCATCCAGTCTGCTTCGCGCCAACTATGATGCATGATACCTATGTACCTAGTGTGTGTGTATGTGTGTAGAAAATGGTGGTATCCCACCGCTAATAACCTGCTTGTTTGGCCGTTTAATGCAAAATAGACTGAAAGATCATGATTATAATAGCCTCTAAACAGACACATTTAGGTAGTAATATAGCGCATTGGCAAAGCAGTGACGCATTAGTAATATTGCGCATTGGCGAAGCAACTTTTTGCAGCTGGTTATATCGCGCATTGGCAGCCCGTTTGGAATTTATCAACTATTAATAAGCACATTGGCGTAGCATTTTTTGTGAATCAAATTTATCGACGCATTTTGATGACTAGCGCATTGACGAATCAATTTTTTACAATAGGATTAAAAAGAGTAAAATTAATGATCTCGCAACGCATCAAGACGCCCAATTTTGGAATACCTTTTGCAGAGTTTTTGTAAAGTTTAAGAATTTTTGTAGAGTTTGGAAATTTTTTTGTAAAGTTTGGAAATTTTTTTGTAAAGTTTAGAAAATTTTTTGTAAATTTGGAAAATTTTGTGCAGAGTTTGGAATTATTTTTGCGTGCTTAAGCATAGGACTTTTGCAGAGTTTGGAAAATTTTTTGCAGAGTTTGGAAAATGTTTTGCAAAGTTTGGAAATTTTTTTGTAAAGTTTGGAAAATTTCTTGTAAAGTTTGGAAAATTCATTATTTAATTCGGCATTGCTCAAGCATTGTTGAAACTATTTTATATGCTATATGTAACTCATATTTGTGTTTTGCACCTGTAAGAATCATTTTTCCACCTGTAAAGTGCAAAAATGTTACATTTTGAAATTTGTATACTTAACTAGGAAACAATTCTACTTCGTACATGCATTTCCCATTTACCATCTCATAAAATTTACATAGATTAATACGATACCCTAAATAAGCAGAACCCACAAATAGGTGGCATTCGCTGATTTCAGAGGTTATTGAAATCATTTTTTAGGGATTGAGAAAATTTTTGTCAGTGATTTCAGTGATTCGAATTGAGGAAATACGGTATAATAAGCACAAAGTTGGCATAAAACTTAAGACTCATTTCAGCAAAATTTAATATGTGTCTTGTGACTTAAGTAAACAGTGCGTATTTTAAAGAGTCCGAGAGCAGTGAGCCACTTTGAGCATACAATTAAGAACCACTAAAGCTGTTCAAGTTGCGTACCTATGGAGGTGAAGTTATTGCACACAAAGGTGACAAGCTAAAGTATAGCTTGAAGACTGCGTATACGCATGAATAAACATGAAAAAGATGAAACAACCCAAAAGTACTAAATTTTGCACTTATAACCTCCTAAAATTCAACGAATTTCATGCAGACTTTAGAAATCGTCTGATTAGAAGATTTTAGGTATGCTTGATTCTTTACAATTTCTTATGTAAACATATGATTTTATTGATTAAAATTAAAGAACAAGTGCTTGTGATTTCTGTCTTATTGATTTATTTGGAAATTGCTTCTAAAATAGTATTAGTAAAATACAATAGAAGAATAAGTGCTATACGAGTTTTAATCGTTTTTGTATAAGGCTCTTGAGAATTATATTTTCTCAACAAGCTAACAATATTTTTGATCTAAGTGAGCAAATGTTTGTATTTTTGGAAATTTTTTGTAAAGTTTGGAAAAATTTTTGTAAAGTTTGGAAACTTTTTTGTAAAGTTTGGAAAATTTTTTGCAAAGTTTGGAATTAATTTTGTGTGCTTAAGCATAGGACTTTTGCAGAGTTTGGAATTTTTTTTTTGTAAAGTTTGGAAAATTTTTTGCAAAGTTTGGAAATTTTTTGTAAAGTTTGGAAATTTTTTTGTGAAGCTTGGAAATTTTTTTGTAAAGTTTGGAACATTTTTGTAAGGTTTGGAATATTTTTTGTGGAAGTCGGAACAAAACTTGTAAAATTTAAAACAAAGCTTGTAAAAGTCATAAGAAAGTTTTATAAATCTTCAGATATCAGAATTCAGCCACAATTATCTGCCCATATTGCATCCAAAAATCGTTGTTTTTATTGCCTAAGTTAATACGGCAAGTTGTAGAGATAAGTATACTGTTAGGCATCTGAACAGAACTTTTTATTTGTGAGGCTGCATTATATGGCTTATTGGGAAGATGTACCATGATATAAAGCTAGTATTGCACTGAGCGCTTATAATTTTGCTTGTTAATTGATAATGAGCATAATAAAGCTATCCTAAGCACACACCAAATGTGCCAGAAATACTCATATTGTATACACAAGACTATTCAAATTCCACACTTTATTGTGATAGCGTGTGCTACACGAGTTAGCTTACTTGTATTAAAACCTGCAACATGAAGTGAGCAATTTAGCAACATAACCAGCATCAGGCTGTATGCTTTTTGTCTGTATCGTAAAAAATATCATCTTAGTACAAGTTTATCTTTATGGCACTTCGGGTAAAGGGATACAGTCCTGAAATTTGAGAACACTAATTTAGAGTTTTAACTATTTTTTGCGATTGACATATGAAAAATAATAAAAACATCCTATACAAAAGCTTATAGTGCAGAAAGCTGCAATTCTTTTTATCCAGTTCTGACTAGTTTTGTCATCTTTGTAAGTTGAAAATATAATAATTCATTGCAAATTTTGACTTTTAAGCTCATTTTACTTCATTCTAGGCATTTTATAGTTTACAACAGAAATGTATTACTTGGCGTGAAGGTTCGCTAAAATCGTCTAACAGTGTTTAACCCGGAGGAAGGGGGGGGTTTTGATTCTGGAATCCAAAGCTTCACTGACCCCTCCCGCCCCTTTGAACTCTCAATCATCACGGGCGTGTCACGATGCAACCATCATGAATGCAAAACTAAGCCCTAACCTAAAACTGAATCAAACAAGGAACAAAAAAGTTACTCGTATTGCGCGTGCACTCGTTCCTTTATAATTTGACATATTTCTCGGTAAAATGTCTT